>JAATLQ010022078.1:9033-57285 GCA_013421005.1 Heliconius erato x Heliconius himera
AAAATTTCAGGCTAGTCTCGATTATATTCTCGACAACGATGTATGGAACTGCTGATTTTTTTTTCAATATTTAGATATCCTCATAAAATGTTTGCAATAATTATTACATTAGAATATATTAATATAAAAAAAAAATCAAAAATTAATAAAATTTTTAAAATTTTCGTTTTGTATACTACAACATAAAGATGATCAGATATTTTAATTATGATTTGCCAAGCGTGGGGTAAAACAACAAAACAGGGTAACACTGATCGAACGTTTTCCGCGCATAGGTATTCTGCGCAATTTTACGCGAGTACCTCCGATTATCAATAAGAGTTTAGACGGACTAGACCTTTGGATGTTGGAGTTGAATAAAAGAAAAAGATATACATAACGAAAAAACGAATTTCGCTAGTTTACACTCGAAGACGACGATATTCTTTTTCAAATATTACTATATTTGAAATTCAGATTTCGCAAAATAATATTTAATTTGTATTCGATTCTTATTTTCCTGCATTACGGACATAAAACGTGATATTAATTTCTGCTATTCAACACGCAGTTTTGAATTCAGTCGGCAAGAGAAGAATGGAGTGTCTGTTTCTCTTTAAACATTTTTGAATTTGTCCCTTTATTTGTATTGTATTGATGCAGGGGCACAAAGTGTGACGTTAAACGCGACTGAACGGAGTGTCTTAACACTTTCCCTCTACCTACTCTGCTGTGTGCGGGATACAGCTTAAAGCTAATTTATTTGTATTGCAAATTCCCACTTCGTGCCTTTCATAATTGTGGATCTACTGGAAGTATTCTATATGTTTTGAGTACACGGCGAATTTCATACAAAAAGCAGCAAAACAATGCTCGTATGTTTTGATTACTTTGACTAAGAAACTTGATGTAGACCTGACTGACTTGATCATGTAGACTTGATGATAATTACAACTTGGTACCTCTATGTGATCTTGAGGTAAAGGGTCAGGCTTATAGGGCATAAGGTTCCGTTTTTTTTTTATTTTGAGAGACGGAACTATAAAAAAATATGGACGAAAATATAAAAGAGCAGAGTCGTTAAATATAAGAAATATAGGAAATATGTATTAAAAGAAAACTAAAGAAATAGTAAATAAAAATATATTTCAAAGTCGTCAAATACCAATATGTACACATACTAAGCGCTACCTACCAACCAGAGCAGAGTGCAACCAATAAATTAATCCTTTCTTATTCTAGAAACTTCTACGTACTTCTAGAAACTTCTGGACGCCTCTTTACTATAAGAATTAACAAAAAACTTATCACTATTAAGTTAATATTAACTAACAATTGCCATCTCTTTCCATCTTTATTAATTAGAAAAGGATAGCAATATGAAGAATGTAGAAATAAATCGAGAAAAAGATAGCAATATTAAGAAAATAGTAATAAATCAACATATTGATATCTCATTATTAAAATAAGAAAGAGATGACGCGACATTAACAAAGTTAGTGCTAAAATTTAAATATATTTCTATAATTTTCTAATTATCATAGTAAAACGCGTTAATATATGAAGTTAGTTAATATTAACTCAACACAGTGTTAAGTTACGAAACGTCTGAGCGATACAAAGAGATGTGAAGCTATTCCTGCCTAAAGTGATCTTAATTACGTTTTATTTTGCGATTTCATTTAATTTATTGTGTGTATGTATGTTTTATATGAAAAGGGCCTAACCTTTAAATAATAAAATATTTATTATAAGCTAATAATAGAAATAAGAAAATAACAGAAAATAAACATTAATAAAATATAATTATCAGATTATAGTTAGATAGTTATAATTATTAGATTTTTTTCAAATTCAAAACAGAAAGAAAATCAATAATAAAAATCAAGGTTAGACCATTTCGTTTTAACACTCTTCCATACATATAATATATAAATTAAATAAAATAAGCTTACAAACTAAAAAAAATATTCGAGAAACACTACTTCTAGGCGTCTGTATGGGAAAGAGCTATGAGTGAATTTTATTAAAAATAATTAGGCCTGAAATAATATAATAGAAATATATAATTTAATACATTATATCATTCATTTTATTAACTTATTTTGCATATATAGTAGAAACTCAATTATCCGACACTCAGTTATACGGCGGCCAAATAAATATGTACGTAAAAAGTATCTTAGTTAAAAAAATGTATCTTTTAATATATATTTTTTAATAAAAGTAAATTTTCGTCCATATATATTTATGTACTCCATACACAAAATCAACTATTCTTCATACATTCGATTATCCGGATTTTATGAATGCTTAAAGAGTCTAATTAATTGGGTTTCTACTATACGAAGTTTCTCTTGTATTAACTACTAACACATAGTCATATTTAAAAATTGCATTCAACATTTATTATCTGTTATTATTAAAAAAAAGTTTGTGCTTTAAAAAAAAACAATATTATTCATTATTATTATTTTCATATTAACTCTTAAATAATTATCATCACCCCTAACTACTTAAAGTAAATACTCAAGTCGATTTGAAAATTAAAAAAAGGCATGGATTAAAACAAAAAGGGGCCTAAATTGTAATTTTTTTAAAAATCACATTTTTTACAAAAAATGTTGTCAAAAAAATTAGTCACAGAATCCATTTTTTAAGTCACTGAAAAATCTCCATAAAATCTCAATTTAGGCCAGTTTGTTCAATCTGCACTCATTTTCACATCGACTCTTGTATTTCGATATAATATCTTATATTTGTGACTTATTACCTATTTATCTATATATAAACAATATACCATTTATTCATTTTTTTTTTCATTCTGTCTGTTCGTTACAGTCGATTGTTTCAGTATTGGAATGGTCGTATTTTTTGTTATATATTATAATATAAAATATATATATATTAAGAGATTGTGTTATTTAAGAAAGAACTTTAAGATTAGCTGTAAGGTTTTCATGACATATCCTGTATATAGCAGAGAGAACTTAGTCACTCCGTTCCCTACGCACCATAAAATTCTAGAGAGATTGCGCGACTAGTGACGGAACTCATGTTGTCTCTTTACCAGAGCGAGGAAATGAAAGGAATTCGTCCCCCCGAGTGGGAATCGATCCCACTACCATTGCGAAGTTTACATTTAAAGTTTTTACATTTTTTTTATCATTTATTAAAAAGTTATCCGATCGACTGTAATGTATTTGAAATATTTTAAATAAAAAATAAAACACTAACAATTATTCCCGAACTAACATTCACTATTATTTTATCTATTTAATTAAAGATGGCGCTCTTAGGATTTATTTATACTATATAAAATGTTATCTTTTTTGTTTTTTTAACAAAATTAATAACAATTATTTTAAAAAAATATGGTCACAATTTAACAAAAACAGAGTTATAACATAAGAAAACTATCTATTAAAGGTCATCGAAACTATCATGAAAAATTCCACTTGCTTACTTTGAGTCACGATATGTAAGAATCATTTTTAATCTGTCATTTACGATAACTGCTAAACTAAGAGCGCCATGTATAATAAAACTATAATTTGTTGGAGAACGTTCCACCGCCTATTAAACAGTTTCTAGAAAGTTCTTTAAAAGGTGGTGGTTTTATGGGTGATTTTTTTATAAAATATCCAAAGAACTACATTTATCGTTACAGTGCATAGCTAGTATTTATTCTAGAACATTCCGCCGCCTTCGATCGCCTTGAGGTGGTGGTACAGGCGTTGTTTTAGATATATGTCTATATATGTTCTAGAATGTTCCTCACCTCACCCCCCATGGTGACATGTAAATAGGTGATGATTTTTTAAAATAAAACATCAACTAGCACATTTTAGAAGGTTCTAATAAAATGGAATGCAGTCTAAGGGATGGCGGGACAGAAGGCGTTCTAGAACATTCCACTGTCCTTCTAAGTAGTTTCTTAAAGATTCCTTAGGTAAGGGGTGAAATACAGGTGATGTCGTCCCAGAGGTTGCAGTAGAGGGTTCGCTTTCAGCGTTACTTCATGCGTTTTAGAATACTCTACGGACTTCTATATAGTTTCTAGAATATTCTACCCCCTTCTAAAAGGCTCTTCTAATAGACGGTAATGTAGTCTAAGGGGTGGCGGTAGTTGGCGTTTTAGAAAAGAGTTTTTAGTTGACGGGAGGCATTGAGAGGGTTATTTTAGACGATCTAGAACATTTCGCCACTCTTTTGTAAAGTTTCTAAAAGGTTTCTTAGTTCAGGGGCGACATATAGGTGATGTCGTCCCAGGGGTGGCGATACAGGGGTTGTTTCAGGCGTTTCTGGTCCAGATAGTGCCCGATGTGTCCGATGGTGCGTCCCAGTACAAAGAGCGCGTTTATAGAACCGATGTTAATGTAGTTGTTTCCCTCCTCCCTGCAAAGTTGAAGGAAAGATTAATTATTTATTTGTAAGTAAAAGCGCGGCGTTGAGTTCCGCCACTCAACATGCAAAATCTCGAAAATTCAGCGGAAAAAGCATCAGATTATGAAATATTTTTTGTGATAAAAATTATAAAACAAAAAAAATGAGGAGACTTATAAGTGTCTATATCTCTTTTATTTCGTCGTGTAATTGCCAGATCCAAAGTTATTAGGAAAAGTATTTTATGGAAAAAAATTACAGTCATTATCCAGCCGTAGTAGATTAAATCAATTCTGTCGTTCAACAGGTAGCGTGAGCAATAGAAAAAGAAGAGGAGAACGATTTTAGTAATTTACAAAAATAAATATGTTCACCATGAATAAATTATATAAACACTAAAAGCAAAAAAATATTTCTCAGAACTGTTTCGTAAAGTAAATTCAAATTCTTAATCATTTTAAACACGCAATGATCTCGCAATGTCATTTGAGTCACTACGATCTCTATGCCTTTCTATAATCGGAATAGAACGTGATAACCGATACTCACTGTGTGAACAGTTGGCAGTGTCGGAACAGGTCCACCATGGCGGCGGCCACTATGCCGTCCACGTTGAGAATCAGGTTGGGCTTCTTCCTGGTGGTGATGGCCTCCACGTCCAGCGCGTACCGCGTGACCGGCCAGGCGGGCCAGCGCGCCGTCACGTACGCCTTCAGCTCCCGCACTCGGGAGTCAGGGTTGTTTATCGATTTTACCCTGCACGGGAATCAAACGAATAAGTAGTGGTAATTTATGGATTACAAAGCAGTAATAATAAGCCAAATATATAAATCAGCTTCACGCTGTATCCCGCAGACAGCAGATTTAAGAGACAGTATTTAAGAGACAAAAAAATATTGAGGCCATCTTTTTGCAGTGGCACGAGAATGTGACTATAGACCCGACAGTTGCAGGTTCGCCCCCACTCGAAGCAATGAATTATTCAATATTTTCATTTCCTCACTCTGGTAACGAAGTGCATCGTTGAGGATAAAGCAGGTTCACTCTCGCTGACAAAAAATAAATCTCACCTATGCCCAATCCCCATGATGAGTTCTCCTCTAGCTCTCTTTTCGTTGACAAACTCTTGCGGATGCTGCCCTTTGTCATATGCAGCGCAGAAATCTTGAGCTGCTTTATCTAAGGCACCGCCGAAACGATCTCCCTAAATCACACAAAAAAAATTATACTTGTAATTTCATGTAACAATAAATATATATATATATACGTACATATCTATACTAATATTATAAAATTGAAGAGATTTTTTGGCTGAACTTGCTAATCTCGGGAAGTTGTAGTTTAAAATGAAAAATCAATATTATGATGTATAATCTATTTATCGAGAAAGGTTTATAGGCTATATAACATCCTGCTAATCGTTTAGACGTAATTCATATTAATGTCATTTAAGTGTATTAGGATTTGTAATCACTGCACTTAGATATCGATTGAGCTATAGGTATAGGCTTAAACTATTAAAAACATAGTGGCTGTAGAGGAAGATTTATATGTTTAAAATATACATATTATATTACAGACACAAAATTTGAGGCCAGTCGTGGCGCAGCGGCACGAAGTGTGACTGTAAAACCTGGACTGGTTGTGGGTTCGATCCCCACTCGAGGAGATGAAATGTTTACTTAAACTTATATTTCCATTTCTTCGCTCTGGTGTCCAGGTTAAGCGCGGCGTTGAGTTCTGCCACTCAACACGCAATGCCTCTAGAATTCGGCAGAAAGTGGGGAACGCAGTGTCTTAACACTAGGTTCCCTCTGCCTAGCCTGCTGTGTGCGGGATACAGCGTGAAGCTGATTTTGACAAAATTGGAAAAAATAAACAATTTATAATGTAAATTTTGTTTTTGTTTTGTAAATTTTGTGAAACAGCTACAAATAATACAATCAGCGGAACACCAGTATTTATATAAGAGACACTCACAATAGTCAACAGGCCGCTGACGATGGAGGAGATGAGGTCCTTGCCGGCCCTGGCGGTGACCATGGTGTTGTGCGCGCCGGAGACGGCAGGCCCGTGGTCCGCCGTCACTATCATCACCAGCTCGAAGAACTTGCACGCCCAGTCGGGGAGCTCGCGTTGGAACCTGCGTCGCACGTCGGGAGGGAACAGTTGTATCAATCAAGACATGTTAAGTCAAGCTAAATCAATTTATGTATGAAGTCAAAATAAATTAATTGAATGGGTAAATAACGTTATTTAAAAAAAATTGTTACATAGTAAATTATATACTAAAGTTTTATTATTAACAAAATCTATTAAAAAAAAACTATTATAGTCTTGCAACTGATTGTATATTTTAAATAATAATAATGTATCAACAATAACAAGAAGTAAATTTGATGATATCAACCAAAATTTTCGATAATCAAATAAAATCAATCAAAAGCAACTTAAATCAACAATAACCAATTTAAATCAATCAAAATGAATTAACTCACCACAATAAACTAATGGTACCGCCGACTCCCAACTGTCTTTCTAACACTGCACTTATGGGAACACCACAGTAGCTCAGTTCCTGACCTCTTTCATCACAAATAGTGCTTATAAACGCAGCTGGTTTACGAATTATGCCTAGTTTCTGTAAAAATAAAGACAAAATATATTAATATTATTAGTTTTATAAAATATTAAAAAAGGATTTCAAAATTGAATATTTTTTCTTATAGTGGAATGGAAACCGATAACCATTATATCTTTAATTTTTTTTTTTTCAACTTCGCGCTGTACTCTCCATATAGGCAGAGGGAAACTAGATTTAAGACATCTTGTACTCCACTTTACGGCCTGAATTCGAGTGTTGAGTAGCGGAACTCAACGCCGCAATTTTCCAATAAAATATTATTGATATATATAAGTATAAATAACTTACTCTAGCCCAGTCGTAGTCCATGGGCACTTTGGGCGGCTCTATTTCTTCTTTTTCGATGATTTTGCCATCTGCCACTAATTTCTTATACACCTAAAAAAAATATGTATGTGTTAATTGATTGTTTTCTTTTAAATATTTACATCATGTGCACGTCTCGATATGCCTTAGGCATGCTTTCGAAGTTTCAACTAAATTAGTTAAAAAAATTGCCAAGGTTCTTGGAGTTAGTAAATTATTACTAATTTGAGTTTTTTTTTTAATTTTTATTTCTCTTTTTTTTTCTTATTAAAATTTTTGGAGAAGCCAGATTCACTACAAAATAACATTTATTTTGAAAATTACCAATATATTTTGAGATACATACAATATTTAAGCTTGAAAATATTAAAAAGCGCTAAAATATATACTTATAAGAGAAAGGAACAAATCTTACAGCATCAATCTTTTAATATAAAACTTTTTAAACAGTTTAAAAAACATCTCTATTTATTATAATCAATAAGTACTTACATAAAATTACTTCTTGCACAGAACATTTCTCCTTCTCCCATTTTCCCAAAGCAAACAGTTAAAAACTCCCATAAAACTCCACAAACACCCATAAATCGGATCTAATTCTCTCCCCTAAGCTATTAAATGACTTAGTTTCAGGCAATGTGGCCCCGTGGGCAGCTAGCTAAGGGTGCGTTCTTGGCCACTGGCTTCTCTAAGTCGAGTCTGATTAAACGCCATTAATACTCATAAATCCCTATAAGCTCCCTCTACTTTCCCTATAAACCCTCTTAAACTTTCCCTAAATCCCCATAAATCACTCACCATCTGCACAGCCTCCCCTAAGCTATCAAACGACTCCGGCACAGTGGCCCCGTGGGCAGCTAGGGCTGCGTTCTTAGCAACTGCCTTCTCTAAGGCGGAGCCGGCGAGCGAACCCGCGTGGCCAAATTGTACTTCTGATGTGAACATGTCTGGAAAAAAAAGTCAAAAGTCAGTTCCGTTCAAAAGGAAAATTATGTTAAGACACTCCGTTCCCCACGCACTACCGCACATTCGAAACATCGCTTGTTGAGTGTCGAAAGTTAACACCGAGTATATTAATATCTTTAAAAACAACAAAACAAAGAATACATAATGTCTCAACACCAATTTCTCCGCCTACTCTACCAAATACACAAAAAAATCCTATAAAGAAAGAGAGCAAACAATTACCTGAGCAAGTACCAATACACCACGCGACCAGCGGCTTAGTGAGTTTCTTATCTCTTATCATCCTGCACACGTGGTATTCTTCCACGCCGCCCACTTCACCGAGGAGAACTATCATTTTAATATTGGGATCCGCTTCATATCTACAAAAAGGGCAAAAAGACATATATTAATTTAAAAAATAACAATGGGCCATGTGGCCATGTGGGCCATAAGCGCTATATGGGTTCGATTCCTACTCGAGGGAATGAACTATTTAATATTTTCATTTCTGGTAACAAGATATAGCGTTGTATGGTTCCCAAGTTCCTTTTGCCTACTATGCTAAGTGCAGGGTACAGCGTAAAGCTAAAAATCAAAAGCAAGAAAAAGCGGAGAAAAGAGTGACCATACCTGAGCAAGTGATCAACAAACGTCGTTCCAGGGTATCTATCACCACCTATTGCGACTCCTTCACAGACACCGTCCGCGTTTTTGGACAATATATTGTTTAGTTCGTTGCTCATACCTCCTGAACGGGATACGTAGGCCACACTGGAAAATAGAACAATTCATTTAAAATAAAAGAATTTATTAAAAAAAACAATAAAATAAAATTAAGAGGCTAGCCGTAGCATAAAGGCACAAGCGTGCGAATATAAACGCAACAATTGTGGGTTCGATTCCCACTAGGGGAATGAAATATTTCATATTTTCATTTCTTATATAATACTTTCAGCGACTTGGCAACGAGGCAAAGCGCGACATTGAGTTTCGCCATAAAATTAAGAACATTAAAATAAAATATACAACTCACCTGCCAGGCCTGTACAGTTTGCTATCAATGATATTATCGATCATGCCCGCCGTGTTGCCTATTTTGAAACACCCTGGTTTTATTCCGCCCACGGTGGCCGGACCTATTATATTTACCTAGAAAATGTAAAAATAAAAAAGAAAAATTATTATACATATATTAGTAATATCTTAGGAACATTTCTGAAATGTGATAGACATTATACTTAAAATTATTCTCATTTCCTCGCTATTGAAAGGCAACGTGCGGCGTTGTGTTCCGTTATTCCACACTCTCTGAATTAGTTAGAAAGTAATGTGTTCCTAGAATTTGCTTATTTTTACATATGTTGTTATATGCGGCACATAATGTGTGTTATCCTTATAACTATTATTGTTGGATTTACATTCAATTAGAGGACATCATAATATTAAAAAAATAAATATTCTTTGGCACGTTTGTATAAAAACGTCTACAATAACAAGAAACGGTCAATCGTGGCGCATATATTTAATATTTTCATTTCGCTCGTTCTGGTGACGAGGCAAAGTGCGGAGTTAAATGCCGCCGCCCAACACGCAATGAATCCAGAATTCGCGGATGATGATGCAGATGATGCGGATTCGATCCCCACAATCGGGGAAATGATTGCATTCCCTTACCTAGTAAGAGGCGATAGGTTCCACTGCTGAATTCATAAATCATATATAGTATGAATGGAAAATTTATACAGTTGTTTTTTTTCTATAAAAATAGGAAAAATATATTTAAAAAATTACATACCCCTCTAGCATCAGCAAGCTTAATAATTTTCCTCGTCATATTCTCCGGAATACCCTCGGCTATGATCACTATAGTGTTGATTTGTGGGTGTTGCATTGCCTTTAAAAAAATATGACAAAAAAATAATAAAAAAATCCCTGACCCAAAAAATCACCGTCTTTGCAAAATGCTTGTTGTCTTAAACTGCTAATTCCATTTTCATAAAACATAACTTAGAAACACAGCTATTTTATTGATAAGGTTTTTAATAAAAAAAAACACTCAAAATGGTTTATTCATTCATTCATTCGGGAGCTACGATAAAAAGTTCGAGGTCATTCTGGCGCAGAGGCAAAAGCATGCGTCTGTAAACGCGACGGTTGTTGGTTCGAATTCTATTCGGAAATTGGAATATATTTTAATATTGTCATATCCTCGCTGTGGTGACGCGGTCGAACTCAATACACTAAGATAAAATAATTAACTTTAGTTTTTTTAATTTTTTATACCTGTATAGTACTATCGAAGGCAGAACGGAGAGATGCAAAGTTAACTAACACAGTTGCCTCTTGATGTTTCCTCATGGCAACGTCCATATCGCTGAACACTAGAAAAAAATATAAATAACTTATAATAAAGAAAACCTGGCAGGAATAGCTCTAAAATGTAAACAAACAACTGGAAAAGAGCAGATAAACTTCAAAAGCCTGAACATATTTTTTTGGAATATGGCTAAGAACTTTATTAATAACTAGCAACGTTTTTATAGTTAATAAAATATTTTCTCAAATTTAAAAATTGTCTATGGTTTCCACTTGAAAAATACTAAAGGGCGAAAAAATATTAAATACATATAATTATATATATACTACATTAATATCGATACCCGGTACCGGTCCGGTAGTTTTTGTTTGAAAACAGTACAAACATACAAATTTTTCTTTATAATATTAGTATAGAAAAACGGAGAATGTAGTGTCCTAATAGACTTCTTTCTATCTACCCTGTATGTATACATTAAGAAATATTAATTAAATAACTAAATTACCTGGTATAAATACTTCTTTGTTGCCAAAATAATATTTTTGTTTGTGATCCGCGGTAAAGGGATAGACAATGGCCACAACTGACGGTTCCGCACGTCTGCATATATAATCGAAATCTAACATTCCCTGGAAAATACAATTTTAAAAAAACATAAATAAAGTAATATTGTAAACAAAGCGCGGCGTTGAGTTCCGCCATACAACATGAAATATCTTGAAAATTGGGCCGTGCGTGGGGAAACGGAGTGTGTTAACATAAGGTTTCCTCTGCCTAACCTACAGCATACAGCATGAATCTTTAAGAGAGAAAGTTTACTTTTGGTCAATGATAAAGCATTTGCTTACATACAAAAACATTTTTTTACAAAAATATTTTTTTATTCTAATTATATGGAAATCCGTCTTCAGTGTGTTGTTGAAGAGAGAAAAGCATAATACTTTTTTTAGATAGTTTTCTTAAGTGTGGAACAACACTTAAAAAATGTAAAAAATAGAGTAAAGTATGTTTGACAGAAAAGAACGGAAAGTTTTGATACTAAATTCACAATTGCATATACAATTAAAACAAATTATACAAAAAATTGTAACAAGGCAAGGGGCGGCGTTGTATTCCGCCACTCATCACACAATATCTCGTAAACTGGGTGGAAAATGAGGTATGGAGGGTCTTAATACTACATTCTTTATGTCCATCCCGCTATATGCGGGATTCAGCGTGAAGTTAAGCAAGAAATAAAAACAATATATTTAAATTAGACCAACCTGTATGGCTCTATTCTGCATACCCCACACAATAGCTTTAGTTCTATCTGAGAACAGTGGTCGCGATGTGGACAGTGCTTGACCGAGGTCACTGCGGGTTGGTGCTTGAGAACACACGAGGTCAAGGAGGGACGGTGTTAGCTCTGGAATGTCGATTTTTGGTGGTTCCTGGAAAAAAATAAGTCGATTAGTTATATGTTTTGTTTGAAATATGAAATGAAAAAAATAATAAGATTGAAAGTCGAAACCCAATTGACAATTGTAATTTCAATATGCAATCATCCCCCACTGACCGTGTCGGCGGGCCGCGGCAGGCGCTTGGGCGCGTAGTCGAGCTGGTGGTCGGGCGGCACGTCGGCGTGGCCCAGCGCCAGCCGCACCACGCCCGTCATGCTGGCCTCGGGACCGAACACGTACATCGGGATGCGCAGGCGGTGCCCCACTTCACGCATTTTCCTGGAAAATGCCGGAAACTATTGTCTGAACCTGTGTCACAGTCACAACAGAAATTAAACTCGCACTAATTAAAAAAAAAGTTTTTTTATTGACTAATATTTTGAAAAAATGACCTGAATGATTTAAAAATGACCTCAACCGGGAACCTACCTCAAACCCTCCTGGTAGTTAGGCCCGCCTCGCCTCACAAATATCGTCACATTATATTGTATTAACGCGTCTTTATACATTTCAATGGCGGTTATAATACCGCGGAAGGTGTCCGCTACGTTCGTAAAGTTGGCTATACCGCCGCCGATGATGAGTACCTGCGGGTGGGAGTTTGATGATTTTATACAAGATTTTTTTACATGGTTACCATTATAAAGTAATTTATCTTATAATATCTTCTAATTATTAATTTAATTAATTAAATTCTTTTTTTCCCCCAAGCTATCCTAATTTATTAGCAAAAGGCTTTATAATAAAAAAAATCTTTAAGGATGTTTATCCTGGTTTACACCAGGATAGACTCTAAGGAGTAATCACTTTTCAATCATCATCAATTAACTAAAATTAAAGTTCCTTCTATTTACCCTTATTTTACAGTACAGTTGACGAGACATGGTCTCCGTTAAGTTTTCTAAGATTTTGCACTTTGTTCAAAATACCCAAAAGAATATATAACTCTTCGACCTTACTATATAATATATATATTTACATATATATATATATATATATATATATATATATATATATATATATATATATATAGCTCTAGATACCTTTCCCTTAGGATGTTTATCCCGGCACATGAGGCTAAACACAGTTCTGGCATAGTCCTTGGTCTGTCCCTCAGTCGGTGCTCCGGAGTATTCCCCATAGTTGGCCAGCTCTGAAGCCCCTCCAAGGGCACACACTGTGTCCGCGTATACCACCGAGGCTCCACCGCCAGCTACCATCGTCCAGATACGGCCGGAGTGGTTCAACACCGTTAACTGTAAAAAACAATTAACAAATTTATACATTATTTTCTTAACATCATCCTTTATTACGTATATAGCCGTGTAGTTACTAGCGCGAGCAAATAAAGATATATTTAATTCTTGGGAATCTAATCCCCAACCTTCACGCTTACACTCAGATGCTATACCATAAAATAACAGCACAGCGTGTGGCTGTAAACAATACGGTTGTGAGTTCGATTCTCCATAGAGAGGATGAATTATTTAATTTTTTCATGTCTCCAAAATTACTACAGAAACTAAGGATCGGAGTGACTTGTGACTTAACACTCGGTTCCCTCTGCCTGCCCTACAGAATAAAGGTGATGCTAAAATGAAAAAAAAAAGACTCAAACTACCTTCAAGCTGGCACCACTCTTCGAGTCCAAGTCAGCTATATGCGCCTCCTCCGGATACGCATCCCTACCAAAGGGGGGAGGGAAGGTAACCTCCCCCCAGTTCTTGGCGCATATGAAATCCGCAGTTTGATCCAACTTGGCGGCCAGATCTAGTAGATAGACCCTCTCGTTCGTTATCACTATGGGGTTTATTTCCATATATGTGAAGTAAAGATCGACGAAAACACGGTATAGGGATAAGATGAATGTCGTTAGTATGCTGAAAAAAAAAGAGAAAAATAATGTTTATATTTTAGTATCGCGTCATAGTTTTAAAATCTATTTAAGCTCATCTATAGTCATTTTCAAGCTGCATCTTATAATTGGGACTTGAACCCGCACGCATCGAATGCTAAAGTGTCATGTGGCATACATAATGTGTCACCTGTCATACATAATGTGTCATGTGTATACACCATATGTCTCGTGTCATACACCAAGGATAGTTATTTCCATTTGACCACACTGGCGAAGTGGCGAACAAGCAACGGGTCGTCTATTAAGGTAAATTTGAATTTCAGTATAAAGTTACCGTTTAGTTGTAGTTGATTTGATATTTTTAAGCAGAACGCGGTCAATCTCTTCACCGGTGGGGAAAGTGTCCACAGGCACCTAAAAATTAAATATAAATAGATATATTTTATTTATTTTAAAATTACTATCTGACTCTAAGTGCGACGGTTATAATAAATTACTTTCAATTTCATTTGCTCGCTCTGATAACAACGACGAACCGCTGCGTTAAGTTGCGCCGCTCAACCTGTCTCGAAAATTAAGCGTAAATTGGAGAATAGAGGTTCCTAACCCTACCCTGCTATATGTGGGATACAACTATACTATTCAAATATTCATTTGTTACATCACTGGCTGTAATATTTTATCTGTATAGATTATTTTGCATAATTATTAATATAAAGCTTTTTTGTTTCATTGTATCTTAAAAACTAAGAATTAAAGAAATAAAACGAATTAATATTGTATTTACTTATTTTTTTTATTAATAGTTATAATCTTCATAATTACCATTTTTAACATAAAAAAACTATTTATATGATAATTCATAAATCCGCAGACGTGGTTATATAACTAACTACATCATTTTTTTTCTATTGTATATAGGTAGGAAAGGCAGAGGAGATCTAGTGTTAAAATACTCCGTTCCCCACGCACTACACAATTTTCGGGACCTTGCTGGTTAAGCGGCAGAACTCAACGCCGCACTTTGTCTACCCAGACCTTGGAACTTTTTTTCTTTATTAAATAACATAAAAATATTAATTATAAGTATATAATTATTTAAATGCTTTTTAAAACCTCATCAGTGCATATAACTACGATATATTATTATTAAGCATTCATGTTGTAAAGTAAAAAGTGTAATTTTTTGTATAATTTATATTATTTATATTAAATATATACAAATTTGTTATTATATAAGATCTATTGGCCCTCGTGTCATGTTGGGACAGTGACTGACTGTAAACGTAATGATTGTGTATTAGATACCCACTATGAGTAAAGCGCGGCGTTGAGTTCCGCCGCTCAACACGTAATGTCTCAAACTGGGGCAAAAAGTAGAGAACGGAGTGTTTTGACATGTAAATGTAATGATGTAAACAAACTATTTTTTAAATTGATCTCTAATTTTTATTACAAATATAGAATTAATATTATCTTTTTATAATAAAATACAAAAAGAAAACATTATAATAATTTTAATTTTTTGATTCTTTGTTTATTATACAAGTATTTAACAGCTATAATACAAGACTAAAAGAATTTTCCTAAAATATTTTTTTTGCAATCAGGGTAGATTGCAAGAAATATCAGTTATATAATAATATAAAAAAAAAAGTAACTCACATCAAGCCGTATAGCCAAGGCGTCAACATCACCGACGTCAACACCACCCTGATGGTGGAACATGATGGTGTCCGATCTCCTGCCCGATTGGATGCATAGGTACATCTCTTCATTCTGGGAAAAATAAAATGAGATAATAATACCAAAAGAAATAAAGCGCGGCGATAGGCTCTATTTTATAACAAATAAAAGGTTTTTTTTTGTTTTCTTTTGATTCACGCTGTATCCTGTATAACCCCGTAGGCAGAGGGAACCTAGTGTTAAGACACTCTATACTATTTATACTCTATCATGGGCGGTTTCAGCCTTACGTTTATTAAAATCCTAGCGCAATGCGTAAATCGGAACAAAGTGGACTAAATCGAACTTTATCTTGCCATGGTAAAGAAATGAAAATATTTCATTGCTTTGAGTGGGATCTCTAGATCAGTCAATTAGTAAGTCAAGTCAGTAAGTCACATCCGTATATCAAGTCAGTAGTCAGTCAGTCAGTCAATAAATCAGCCTGTAAGGAAGTAATACAGTCAATCAATCAGTCACTTTACAGTTACTATATATAGCTCACCGGTTCATGTTTCACGAAGGGCTCCACCACAAACCGCCTCAATTTGCCTGAGGCGGCGCCAATTTTCTGCTCTTTCGCCATATACTCGGATATCCATCTTCTCACCTCCACGGCGGACTTGTTGACGCCGACCAGACCTAGCTTACCGCGACGCTTTATTAGCTGGTCGGGCTTCACCACCAGTTGCTGTAAATATATTTTTTGTTTTATGAATTTTGAAAATCAATGTTAATTGTGGTTTCGCCTCTATACAACAGTAGGTTGGTAGCACTGGAGACCAATGTGACTGTAAAAGTATAACATAATCACAAACAAAGGAAACAGATGAAATCCTTCATTTTCATAATCCAAAGAAAATTCCAAAAAAATACACACCTCTTTGGAAAGCCATGGATTTTTGCCGAGTTCGTCCTCCCAAACAGTATCCTGTTCAAATACAGCGAACCGGCATGGCACCAACGCTGTGCCTGGTGCTATGTGCCTGGAAAAAATACATGTTATAACTTCTATATTCTTACCTTCATATAGCAAGGAAGGCAGAGGGAACCTAAAGTTAAGTCATTCCGTTCCCCACTTTGCGTGTTGAGTGGCAAAATTAACGCCACGTTTGTCTTGTCAATATTGAAAATAACTATTCCCCCGAATGGGAATAGCACCCACCACCGTCACACGCTGTGGCACTGGGCCACGATACCCTCAATTATAGCTGTGTAGTCTAAGATGTGAATTAAAATATGCAATTCGGGAGGCGGATCAGCTGAGAAGAGCCAGTAACAAACTCAAGTTGCTCTTTTTAACATATAAATTACAAAAATTTTATGTAATACAAGGGTAAGTTATCTTGCATAAAAATCAAATAATATTAAAGCTACAGAATAAAAAGAATAAAAATAATTAAATCAAAGAAAATGATATGGACCTTAAAGCATTAGTGTTGCTGGAAAACGTAAGGTCACCTTTTATCTACTCGTGTTCCGAAAAAAAAATATAAATACTTCTTAAGGTCGTCGTGGCCCCGCGCAAGTGTTTAATTGTAAGCGCGACTGTTATGGGGTCGAGTCCCTCTCGGGGTATTATTTTCATCTCCTCGAACTCGTAAGAAGAAGTTGAGTTCCGACTTTCGACACACAATATATAGAAAATTGGGATGTGCGAGGTTCAAACTGCTAACCTTGCCTTATACACAGCACAGATTTAAACCTGCTATTTATACATTTTTTTAAAAAATTACCTAGATATGAGGTCCTTGCCGGTCACTTCGTATATAGCCTTTGAAGACATTGTGTGTGTTCTTAGTTTAAGTAGCCACGCGTCATAGAGATGTCAGTTGTTAACTGTAACAAAAAAAAATATATTATTTCTACTTTATTTTTTAATTTCACCCTGTATTTTCACGCTGTATCCTGCTCATGCAAGAATAGGCAAAGAGAATCTGGGAACCTGGGAAGTGGATCTGGTAGACCTTTCCGTTCCCCAATTTCTGTCGATTTTTATTGCGTGTTGGGTGAGTATCAAAATATTTTGTATGAAAAAATATTCTATTTTATTAGTTCTAAAAAAAACCTCAATACCGTATATCTATCTCTTATGAATACATCACAATAAGACATTTTATGACAAAAAATAATTGAAAGTTGCAAGGTGATAGTTCAAAATTTTTTACTTGATAAAGATAATGAAACTTATGAGCGAAAGTTATTCCATCATCAAGACAATTTTATGAAGATATGCTTTGGCTTTTATAGCATGTAATTTGAACGTATGCTTTTTGAGAAAATGTAAATTTAAAATAATTCAGCGCTCCGTTTACGGCCGTATCGACACGAGTCCTGCGGGGGGCGCCTTTACCGCCGATGTCGTCCTCGCAAACAGCCATTTAGTGCTTAAACTTTTTCAAAATGATTGAATGTATAAATCAAGTTGATTATATAATGTGTATTGATTATCTTATGGCAAATGCAGCATAATAAAATAATTATAAGTGGTATGCGGGCGAAGCCGCAAATGGGCGGCTAGCCTTCTAATAAATGGAATAACTTATTTAGCATTAGATCTTCAATACTATTGTTCTATACAAATGCAGGCAAAAAAATATTAATATTTGTTAGTAGCAGATTATATGTGTTTTTTAAACAGTCGTGGCGCAGTGGCACAATGTGTGACTGTAAAACCGACTGATTGTGGGTTCGACCCCACTCGAGGAGATGAAATATTTAATTAAATTTATATTTCCATTTCTTCGCTCTGGTGTAGAGGGAAAAACGCGGCGTTGAGTTTTGCCCTCAACACGCAATGCCTCCAGAATTCGGCAGAAAGTGGGGAATGGAGTGTCTTATGACACTAGGTTCCTTCTGCCTACCTTGCTATGAGCGTGAAGCTGATTTATTTATTTAAACAATTAAAACGTATTTATTGTAACTACTAGCTTTTTGCTTCGCCTAGTCCGCGTGGTCAAAAGAAAGATTAAGGCGTTCAACCAAACATGCTCGCCAGCAATAAATTTTAAGCTTATGAGTAGGTACATGCAGGTACATGGCACATGCAACCCGGTCACGTAATTTGTAGACCTCGATGGAATGTAAGCCTCCCCACACCCCTTTCACTACAACGCCCCCCCCCCTTCCCCCTATTCGCCACGAGGCATCAGTGCAGTCATCATTTTATATAATATTATAATTTTTTATAGCGATGAATTTTAAGGACATAAGCCCTTATCATCCTATCAATGTCCTGATCCATCATTAATTATCATAACTAAGCTCTAGCTTTTTTATTTAATTTATTTTTGTAAATGTAAAATGCCTGCAACTTCGCCCGCCTGAATTTCGGCTAGCGTGCGAAAATAAAAGCATTATTTTCGTGAATAATTAGTATTTTTTTTTGTTTTGTGTATATATCAGATATTTTTTATTTTTTTTTGTACTTAAGCTAGATTCTTACATTCATCTTTTATAATTTAAATAATATTAAACACTATTATAACATTTTTTTTTAAATAAATTAAAGATAAAATTTTATAAAATAGTTTATAATTATTGACAATAATTTCCTAGTGTTGCTTGTTTTGCTCACTGTATCAGAGAGTCGACGTGACGTCATCTACGTGAGGTCTACAGATATTGTAACCAGGTTGTAAGTATTCATATAATTATGTACGTTATTATATAATTAAAAAAATATATTTTTTTAGCCTCACGCTATATCGCGCACATGTTAGGGTAGTAGAGGTGACCTGGGAACCTAGAGTTAAGACACTTCCGTTGCCTTTCAGTCGAAGGCGGAACTTAATGCCCCGCTTTGCCTCGTTATCAAGAGCAAAGAAATAAAAATATTAAATATTTTATATCCTCGAGTGGGAATCAAACCCACGGTCTGTTATGTTTACAGTCGTACGCTTGTGCCCCTGCGCCACTACAGGCCTTAAAAATGTATATTTAATTATTTATAATAAAAATATTTTATCATAAAGTGCTGAGTTAAATTAAAAAATTATAAAGTACTTAACATTTAAATAAAAATATAAAATAAAAAAAAACTGTTTTTTAATATCCTAAAAAAAAACACTTGCCGCATATATTATATATTTTTTTCGCTAACTTTTTAAATAATTATTCATACTTAAAAAAAACATTTCATACTTTTAAAAAAAACACGCCAAACATACAAGGCGACTCAGATATACTCAAATAAAAACCTCAGCGGTCATCCTCACTTGTGATTGGTCGAGACAGATGGTGTGGTATCGCGCGATATTAGGTCTGTACCGTTACACTTTTGCCTTGTTTTTCATATAGCAAAAATCAACCTTATTCACATATACATAAAAAATGACGAAAAATATAACAATATAAAGTACACACACACAAATGTCATACATATGGTTTATTGTTATTTATATTAATTACTAGCGACTCACTCGCGGCTTCGCCCGCTTGAACTACACAGTTATTTATTTATTAATCTGAATTATGTTCTTGCTCTCTTGATTGCATAACATTATCATTTTAAAGACAATAACTATATATTGAAAGTAAAAGTATCGGGCAATTTAATAAAATAGTTATTTTGTTGTAATTTATTCGAATAAAATACATACATACATAATTGACATTGGCATTTTTTTAAATTTATGAATAAAACAAACACTAAATGTTAAATGAAATGGTAATAGAATAAGAGTAAGAATGATGAATATAACAATTTAAAGTGACAAGAAAATCTTAGAATCGAATCTGCGCAGCCATCTACATCTGACTTCAGGGTGGTCACGACTTGTTGACCGTACTGTAACGCTGACTGCTGGTTACAAATCGAAAGGATTATAACCCTTCGGTTAACAGGTTCACTGCGAGATCTATTAATGGACGGACCTATATTATGCGGGAATTTTTAGCTGGTGCAGTTGAGGTCGTTTCGGCCTCATATATTATACATAGGTAACAACGTGCACCATTGGGAAGTCTATATGAGGCCGATTTCAACCTCAAGCCGCAGTTAAAGGGGTATACACTATAAAATTTATTTTTGCATTCAAACCAACAGTTCCTGAGATTAGCGTATTCAATCAAACAAACTCTTTAGCTTTATAATATAAGCATAGATAAATACTTATTTAGAAAAAATACTTATTTAGAAAACGTATAAACGTATAAGTGTGGAATAACACTTTAAAAATGTTTAAAAAAGCATAGATAAATGTTTAAATATAATACTAATCTGTATAATTTATAAATTTTTTTCGACTACTAATCTCTCTACTCTTGAAATTTGGCACGTAGGTAGATAGGCAGTATAGGGGAGCACTATAAGTTTTCTATTAATTCCTGAGGGAACGGGAAAAATACTTCCCATTGTCATCTTAACCTCCACGTAAACAACTAAAAAAATAAGTATAGTGATCGGAAGATATCATGACAACATCGCGTGTTATTTACTATGTAAAGATTACACCACCTGATACCTATAGTGTGATTCATAAATTTGTGTTGTGTTTGTTGTGTTACTTTAGCTTCAACCCACACACAGCAGGGTAGGCAGAGGCAAACTTAGGGCGCATTTTGAGTGGCGGAACTCAACGCAGCGCTTTGCCTTGTTACCGAAGCGAGGAAATTGAAAATAGTAAATATTTCAGTCCCCCGACTGGGAATCAGCCCACGAAGGTTGCGTTTACAGTCACACCTGAGCCACGACGGCCTCAGTTGAAGAGGTAAAAACAGTTAAAACGGTAAAAAACTAATTTTACTTAATACTGAAATCCAAAAAAAAAACTATTAATTTATAATAAATAAATACTGGTAGTAAATTGCAAATTTAAAAAAACAACATTTTTTATTTTGACAGATAATAAATACAACATAAATTTTATTTATTAATGTGTCACTAAGTTTTTTATTCCCCCGCCATCAGTGTATTTTATTATTTTAATTACTATATTTTATTATTTGTAGAAACTTTAATAATCTATAGTTAACGACTACACATATATTTAACCGACGTCAAAAAGGAGGTTACTAGTTTTATTTGTATGTGACATTAATTCCAAGCATGTGTGCTAAATTTTATAGGTGTATAATATGTATGTGTTTGTGTGTTTGTCCAGAAATTTCAATCAGACCGAAAGTTACATCGAAATTATTCTTTTTACAATTGAATCAAGTAGATATATGCCAACTTAGAAAATGGTTTAAATTATATGAAAATGAGTTAAGTAATTTTATCATTATCATTACTTCAATGACAGTCGTGAGGCCGTCGTGGCCCATGGGCACTAGGGTGTAACGTGACGGTTGCGGGTTCGATCCCACTCGAGGGAATAAATTATTATTTATTAATATTTTCATTTCTTCGCTCTGCCATCAAATCAAAAAGCCCGGCGTTGAGTTCCGCCACTCAACACGCAATGCCTCCCGAATTCGGTGGAGAGTGGGGAACGGGATGTCTAAACACTAGGTTCCCTCTGCCTACTCTGCTGTAGGCAGGATTTTATTTTTTGATTTAAATAACTGAAACATAAAATGTATTACTCATACGCTATCGAAACATAGTTTTCTAGTGTTATTTCTTTTTATTATGGCAAGGCCTTATGCAATTGTGCAGGTCGTGAACATTACGTGCACATGTAGTATCTAGTTACGATATGTTACGTATTCATTCATATAAACACGCTAGCATTTAAATATAATTTACTTACTACATAGCGTGTTGAATAGCGGAATTTAACGCCGCGTTTTGTCTAAAAGAGGTCAAGATAACAACTTAAGAATGACCTTAAGATGATGATGATGATGAATGAATTCCCGTATAACAAGGTAGGGTAGAAGGAAGTTAATTACTTTTAAGACTCGATTGGCGAAACTCAACGCCGCGCTCTGTCTTCCATAGCCGGCATATATGAATACTTATTATAAACATAAACGTTTCAACTGGAATCGTCCCACAACCGTCGCGTTAACAGTCAATCTCAAGACCGCTATAACCGGAGAAAATACTACTACTATCTACTTTAAATATTCTCACCCAACGTACATTTTTATAAAGAAACTTGAGTTTAAAGCCCACAATCTAAATATTTAACTTACGAACGTGAAAGGATATGACCGATACAATTCAGAATGATTGTCACTTTTATTAGACAACAATAAGAGGCTAGGAGTCATTGTAATTTATAAAAGAGCAGTTCAATCCCAAAAATAAGTGCAGCAGGGATAACAGCTTCATGCGGTAACACGCAGGGCAGGCAAATAGATCCTAGAGAAATATTGTGGGTTGAGTTGCGGAACTCAACGCCGGAATGCCAGATATATTTTTATATGCTTTTTAGTTTTATGATCTTTCTTTTAGATTCACGTTGTAATCCGTACATAGCAGGATAGGCCCCAGCCTAGGAAACCGTAAAATATTTCAGTTCTCCACTCTCCACCGAGTTCTAGAGGCACTGTGTGTTGAGTGGCGGAACTCAACACGTGAAAGAGTGTTGACTTGAGATCAGCGGTGGCGAAGAGACATAAGCGTGCAACTGTAAACGCGACCGGTTGTGGGTTCGATTCCCACTCGAATAAATGAAATATTTATTATTTTAATTTCCTGGTTGTAGTAACGAGGAAAAAAGCGGCATTGAGTTCCGTCACCCAACAAGCAAAGCCTCCAGAAGGAACGTAAGTGTCTTAATATGAACGGAGTGTCTTAACACTAGGTTCCCAGATTCCCTGCTGCTCTGCTATGTGCTGGATACAGCGTCAACCTCAATATTAAATAAATTGACACTACCACGTGAAACATTAAGTGTCTAGGAAGTTTAAAATTCAAAACGACTCTCAACAACCGTAGTTAATGTGCAGTAATTTTTTTTTAATAAAATTTAAATATTTATTTAATTTAACTTTTTTTATCAACTTCTTCTGTTACAAGGTGTAAAGTCCATGTTTAATAATTACGTTAATTTGATTATTTTTAGTCATTTATCCGTACGTTTTCAATACAAAAAAGAAAAATTATTTTTACATAATGTAATATATCGTTTTAAACATGAAACTAAAAAACACGATTTTCCATGTGATACAAGTGCTACAGGCCAGTCGTGGCGCAGCGGCACAAAGTGTGACTGTAATACCGACTGGTTGTGGGTTCGATCCCCACTCGAAGAGATGAAATATTTACTTAAATTTATATTTCCTTTTCTTCGTTCTGGTGCCGAGGCAAAGCGCGGCCTTGAGTTCTACCACTTAACACGCCTACAGAATTCGGCAGAAAGTGGGGAACGGAGTGTCTTACACTAGGTTCCCTCTACAGAATGTGCTCGGAGCTATAAATTGTAAGAGCCTAAATCTAACCTCTCCTCTGCCTCTAACCTCTGAAGATACTGCGCCACAGTGTCTTTTTTTAATAAAATTTAAATATTTATTTAATTTTACATTTAGTAACCTGTGAATAATTCCAATATTTACATCCTGGCTCCATCATCACACCAGCTCGTTGATACCATAATATTGTATTATCACCTAAGGGGCCGTTCAAGTATTACGTAAGCACTGTAGGGGGGCGGGGGGGTCTTGGGTTTGCTTATTTTTGACGTTTTCAATGAAATATCTGTAAGAGGATTGCTTATTTTTGATGACATAGGGGAGGGGGGGGTCAATAATTGCAAAAAAACTGCTTACGTAATACTTGAACGGCCCCTAAGCTACGTATAGGATACAACTATTACAAATGGTTAAAATTCAGATTTTCAGATACATAGTTATGTAATAAAAGCGAGTTGATAAGAGCCCCTTCGAATATTTATTTTATTGTGTTTTTTAATATTTGTAGTTTAAATTAAAACTGTCTATCACGGTTCGTGAGATACAGTCTGGTGACAGACGGACGAATAGAGAAATTTTAATCATCCCTTTTTACCCTTTAACGTACGTACCCCAAAAACTACTAATTATTTATACTTATTTTTTATTTTTCAAAAAATCCTCTTTTGTCACGAAATAAAATCAGGCAACGCTCGTATAAAAAAGAATGAAAATATCAAAGATATTTAAACGTTATTTCATAAATGACATCTTTTCTAGCAGTTGTTTATTGAAACCAGAAATAAACTGAAACGTAATAATATTAATAGATGCAAATTTTTAAAATAAATATTTGATTTAATACACAGTCCATTGAACTTAGGGGTGAATGAATGGACGTTATCGAAAATTGTATATATGTATAGTTGATTGTATCTTATACAATGAACAATATGAGTTGAGGCCGTAGTGGCGCAGTTGCACAAGCGTACGTCTGTAAACGCAACGTTTGTCGGTTCGATTCTCACTCGGATGACAAAAATATTTAATATTATCATTTCATATCTCATTTTTAGCTCTGGTGACGCAAAAGCGCGGCGTTGAGTTTCGCATCCGCCACTCAATACGTAAATCCTCGAGAATTAGGCGGATAGTGGAGAAATTGAGTACCTCAACGGGAACGGAATGTGTTAACATTAACTTCCCTCCAGTATGCTATAGTAGCTTATAGATAGATACAAACTTTCATATAAAATGGAACCACCAAGAGAATAACACTGATGGTATATTATAACGATTAACATGTAAGTAATATAGCCTAAGCCTTCAATTTCCTCCAGCAATTTCAGAGATTAGAGCGTTCAACCAAACAAACTCTTAACAGTATTATAAAATTAGTATAGAATAGTCGTCATTCGCAACTTTGCTGGCGTGCATTTTAAAACGTAAAACTTTACTTTTTCCTTTTCCGAGAGGAAAATCCACTCTAAGTGCTCCTCTACACTGCCTGACCTATCTTCATGACCTTTAACATTTTAAGTCCACTAGTTGCGTCTGTACGTTGCATTCACTTGTAACGAATATTATATAACTTAAACTTAACTTAGCTTCACCCTGTATCCCTCGCGGGGTAGTTAAGTTAAAGAGAACGGAGCAGGTTTGCGGAGATCTCGGATATTATATAGATTAAGGTAATTACCTCGACACGTGGTTACATAACATTTTTTTATATTAGCTATACCACAAAGCGTTTTTTTTTGTCATTATAAAATCATCGTTCCATAGTCATTATAACCTACTTAGTATTTATCTTCAACAATATTATAAAAAGGAAATATTTTCTTTCTTTTTACCTGTTAATTAAGACCGTCGTTAGAATTTGCTAGCATATCCCATTAAATACAAATAGGGGAAAAATGAGCTTACCAGAGTGAGGAAATGAAAATATTAAATATTTCATTCCCTCGAATTAGACTCGAACTCCCAACCGTTGCGTTTATAATCAAAGGCTGTTTCGCTGCACCACGACGGCTTCCATATTCACTAATATATATTAACAAATTCACGAAATATAAAATACACAAGCGTGCAACTTTAGACGGTTGTCGGTTCAATTCCCACACGAGGGAAAGAAACATTTATTTTTTTCATTTCTTCACTCTGGTAACAAGGCAAAGCGCAGCGTTAAGTGCCGCCACTCAACACGCAATGCCTTTGAAGTCGGTGGAAAATGGGGAACGGAAGTATGTTAATGGAAACGAAATGTCTTAATAATGCTGGGATTCAGGGTTCCCGCCGGTTGCGCGCTTTGCGCGGGATACAGCGTAAAGCTAAAAAAGTAACACAAAATAAAAAACTGTCGATTGAGCATGTAAAGTTCATTCCAATCATATATTCAACGTACGTTGGGTGTGCAAATGACCTATACCGTTTGTTGTAGGTCATATAAACTTTTGTATCTAATCTGTATTTTTCCTTTACTTTTTTTGTAGCTTCACGTTGTATCCCGCACATAGCAGGGTAGGCAGAGGGAACCTGTGAACCATCAACGCCATACTTTGTGGTACTATTTACATTCCGCAAAGTTTACGAGACATTACAGTGTGTTCAGTGGCGAAACTCAACGTCGCGCTTTGTCTTGCTACCAGAGCGAGAAAATGAGACAAATTCATTAACCTGAGTGGTAATCGTACCCACAACCATCGCGTATACAATCAGACGGCTTAAAAAGTATTATACTGTACCCAAAATTATCTAAAAAGAAAAAAATACCCAAAATTATCAAAAAAGTCAAGTAAGACCGAGTAATTTAGCATAGTTTAAAAAACAAACGTTATCAGTCCACGCAAAGTGGTCGTCGACAGGTTAAAATTAGGTCAACAACCGCCGATATGGTGTCGGTCGGCCTTCTGCGGCCGTGATCTTGATAGTAGAGTGGCTTCAACCACTCGTCAGTATATGCGCCTATAGAATATCCAATTAGTTGATTTATGTAAAAAAAACTATTAAAATTTTTATTAAGTTAGTAAGTTTAAATATTCAAAATTTATTAAATAATTTTACAAGGAGCTTCACGTATAGCAAGGCGAGAAAAATTGTGTAAAGATGATAACAAATATGATAACATTTTTTTTATAGCTTCAAGATGTGTTTCATATATACAAGAGTAGAAGACCTAGTGTTAAGACACTCCACTGCCCAAATACCACCCAATTTTTAAAAATCTCGTGGAAGTGAAAATAATTTAAATATATTTAGTAATTCCCTGCAACCAGAATCGAAGCTACAACCGTCACGTTTACAGTCAAACGGCCTCAATGTCTAATTATTGTAGTGTAAACATAATCATCACGTATAATATAGATTTATCATTAATAGACAGACATAGATTACTATCGCCATTAATAATGTAATTATCAAAGAAGGCCGTCGTGGCGCAGTGGCCCAAGCTTGCCACTATAAACGCGACGATTATGGGTTCAATTCCCACTCTAGGGAATGAAATATTTAATATTTCCATTTTATCACACTAGTAACGAGTTAAAGCGCGACGTTATCGTTTCGACACCCTGCACGAACGTCTCGAAATTCGACAGAAAATGGAGAATGAAAGTGGCTTAATCTGTATCACGCACATAACAGTTTAGACAAAGGGAAGCCGGGAACTTAGTGTTGAACTCCGTTCCCATTAGGACACTTCCGTTCCCCACTTTACGCCGAAAACAGACTTTTTATTTCTGTATTACATCAGCCATTTACTATATTTACAAGATATCAAATTAATTTGGCATTAACAAAACTATAGATACTATGTATGATCGTGTAATAAATAATACATATTATATCGTTACCGTGGACTTCACGTGAACAAATAAACATTTAAAGGTCACAAGGTGAGCGAAGTGCTAGACGCATTCCTAAATCACGTAAAAAAATGGACCGTAGCTCGATACCGATTTATATTAACTGGGTTCTGTATATTTCTACAAATTTACTTTATCAGTATTTCGTATCATTTAAAATCGAAGAATAGACACTATTTATTTTTTTTGTATTCTACTAGTCGCGGCCCGCAAGTTTGTTTACGTGAACTTTCAAGATATTTTTTTTTTGTTTTATAGATCTGGAGGTACTGCTATGTCTGTTCCTGGACTAAGACCCCCCTCCCCCGGACGCCCAAGGAAGCGATGTCTGGATGCCGTGATGCAGGACAAGAGAGCCAATGGACATCTATCGAGTATATTGACGGCATATATAGGTATAGATTACATATATACCAGCTTCTTAAAGCTGCTACAGCATAAAGCAGGAAAGGCAGAAAGAACCTAGTGTTAATACACTCTGTTCTTCTTTTCATGCTCATTTTTAAAGTTGTAGTGCTTGTTGAATTTCGTTGAATAACGAAACTCAACGCCGCGTTTTGTCCAATCAAACTGTGATAATGAGATATTTCTTAAATATGATCCCTCGGACGGCGATCGAACCCATAACCGTCGCTTATACATTCAGATGCTGTGTCACTACGGGACGATTTCATCACGCAGTAAAAATATATTTGTAAATATTAAGTAATAATAAACTTAATTGATGATATATAGGTGTTGAGGGTTATCTACCCGCGTGCAAGGTTCGTGACTTCAATTTCCAGCTGAGGAGAATGTTTTTTTATAAAAAAATATCATCAATTTTTTTTTCTGGTCTGATTACATTAGTATTACAGGGCACCTTAGTATTCTGTATCTCTTTTAGCTCCACGCTCGCGTACGTTTCGCAATCGATGGACAAGCAGAGTAAACCTAGAGATAAGACACTCCGTTCCCCACGTGTTCAGTGGTGAAAATTAACGATGTGCTTTGTCTAATAACCCAAACATTAAAATAATTCGTTCCCCTAGAGTGAGAATCGGACCCACACCGTCGCGTTTAGACGCTGTCCCATTGCGCCACGACAAATTTAAATACAAGTCATGTCATTTTATTTAGTGGTTTATAAGTCAAGAAGAATATTCAGCAGATATTCGTGCAAAAAGGCAAAAATAAAGTACCTACAACTTGTACAAATTGTGAGGGCTGTCGAAGCGATAGAATTGAAGTGGGATAGCGTCTGACTGTGAATACAATGGTTGGGAGTTCAATTCCCACTATAGATAATGAAATATCTCCATGCTCTGCGTCTAGCAAGAAAGTACTACTCAAGTTCCAACACTTAACACGTCTTGAAAATTGGATACTGCGTGAGAAACGGAGTGTCCTAACACTAGGTACCCTCCCTCTGTCTACTCTACCCTGCTATACGAGGATACAGCGTGAAGCTAAGATCATCTATAATAGAATTAAAAATATAGTAAAAGTCCTTCTAAGAATCGAAAACGCTAAATTCTTCTTAGAAATCAAACGCCAGGTAAGAGATGAAATATCTTTGTACAGATTGACATCTGTCATTTTTTTATTGTATTTAGAATATATAAATAAAATAACCGTTCAGGCGTATATGAAACTATTTTTTTAAAAGGAACGATATGGATGGAATAGTCAAATGGAGACAACTACTCGATTTTGTTTGTCGTTGTTGTTGTATTAACATACTAAATGCGGGAGATATTTACGAATTTCTCTATAAAACTATGGCCGAAACTACGATTTTTGGACTTCGGTCGGTAACTAACTCTGACCGCAGGTACAGTGGGTTAAGTAAAACTGTGTGTAAATGTCCAACATACAAAAAAAAATCAATACGAACTAATAGTTCCTGAGATTAGCACGCGAATTCATTCTCCCTGATGAGAATCGAACCTATAACCGTCCCGTGTACAGCGAGACGCTATGCTATTACGCCACGACGACCTCTACTCCTTAATTTATTTGTCCTTAATGGGATTTGAAACAACTACATTGGAGTTCAGTATTTTTGAGAAATGCAAATATGTTTATAACAATGTATCAGTGAGTTTATGTCGTTTTCTTTCCGGTTATGTCAAAGCGGTCGACCTCCAGGCCTTTCTCTGGACAAATGACCTACTGACAATCTCTATTTGCAATACAGGGTGATATGTACGCATAATATTAACGACTTGCGACCCAAACGCGGCTTCGTATTGTAGCCAAATTATATAACATATTTACATAAATTATAGCCTATATTATACTCAGAAATATAAGATATATTGTTGTAAAGTTTCATCTAAATTCGTTTAGTAGTTTTCGCGTGAAAGTGGAACAAACACCCATTCTCACATACTTAACTTATAAATGTACGTAGAGTAAAAAGATAACAATTTGTGGGGTAATTTATTAAACGATAACTCAAATATCCCGGTAATATCGATCTAAAACCTTTTTAATACTAAATGTTATCAAAAATGGTTCGTCGTTTCGAAGTTTAAAACTTGATAGAGTAAAAAAGAAAGACAATGTATTTCTTAAAACCAAACCCACGACTATCGTCTTGCCATTCATTAACTTGAATGTGTTTTTGACAATTTTATTTAGTTACATTATTTATACAAGCATTACTTTACTTTGATCTAATAATATTAGAATGTGATATTAATTATTCATAATACACTATGTATAATTTTCTAAGGTCATTGTACAATTATACAAGAGGCCATCGTAACGTAGTGGCACAGCGACCGACTATAAACACGACGGTTGTGCGTTCGATTCCCACTGGTAACAAGCTTTTTTTTTTAAGTTTTCTCCGAATTCTCCAGGCGTTTGGCTTATACTCCGTCGCGTTTACACACGCTTGTACTCCTGCGCCACGACGGCGTCAACTTTATTCTTTGATCAAATCAAATCAGCTTCATATTGTATCCAGCACACAGCAGAGCAGGCAAGAAAACTCAATGTTAAGACACTCCGTTCCCCATTTTCCGCCGAATTCTGGAGGTTTTGCGTGTTGAGTGGCGGAGCTCAATCTTTGCCTCGACACCGGAGTGAATAATAAAAATTGAAATTAAAATAAATATTTTATTTTTGAGTGGGAATCGAACCAGGCGCGTTTACTCTTTCCTCTCCTTCTTACTCATCCTTCTCCTCCTTACTCTTTGATGAAAATATAAAATATCCATCCAACAATCTCGTATCTCTCGTATCTCGTACGTTTAATAAATACTCAGACATAGCAACAATACTCTAAATTAATACTTGCCCACAATTATTGGACCGCATGTGCCTACAATGAATCAAATCAATAAAATAAATTAGTTTCACGCTGAATCCCGCATATATAGCAGGTTAGGCAATAGCAAGTGTTAAGACACTCCGTTCCCCACGCCTCACCGAATCTAAGAGACATTTCGTGCTGCCTGGCTTTCTCTTCTTTCTTTGTACCAGAGATAAATAAAGATAATCCATTCCTACGAGTGGGAATCGACATCACAGCCGTCGCTTTTACAGTCACACACTGTCCCACTGCGCCACGACAGCGCGACGCCTTAATGATGTGACATCATTAGGCCCTTATTTAATATTTATTAACATAGTAAAACACGCAGTGTTTACCTATTTGCAAATGGCCGTGGACTCTTACGTCAAAGGGGGCAATTAAATACATAATATACGTTCTTTTTGACTCGTTATACGTAACAAGAAAAAAAAATTGAAAAAGTGTCCATTCTATACGAAAGTTGGAGTTTTGTTAGTAATAATTTCAGACTATTAATAAATATATATTCAATTTATTGTTAGACAGACAATTCGCGGCGTTCAATTCCGCCATTCAAGCAGCATTGTCGCGTAATCGGGTGGAAGTTTCCAAGGTTCTATTCAGCTATGTGAAAATGTCAAGATGTCAAGCTTAAATCTAGCCAATAACATGCAATACTTTTAAAATAGCATTAAGGGAAGAATTGTTCCATCAATAAAATAATGAAAGTGTCTTTATGGGAACGGAGGGTAGTAACACTAGGTTCAAAGGTTTCTTCTGCCTGAGTACGGACGCAGTAGGTATGTATGGAAAAAAAGCAATAAAAATGTTATTTCTATACAAATTTATAAAATTACTATAAAAAAATGTTGTAATTTTACATACTATAACGTAGTTGTTATTTTTTATTTATTTTTAAATAATTATGTAATAAATTATCTTAAGGAAAAACAACAAAATTAATTCTTAACATTCATTTTTTAAAATTAACAGATGCACACAAAATTGCATATTTACGATACTTTATACTTTTTTTACAAAAATAATTTGTATAAATTAAATAAAAAAATAAATATCAAAATATTTAATTTTATTGGTTACAATTTTTATATATCTTATTCTTTTAATAATAATTTATATATCTTATTCTTTTTTCTTGAAATAAATTTCAATTATTATTATGATTATTTAAATACTTCTTTTATATTTTTTTCAGCTTCTCTGATGCGGTTGCAGCTGTATTTTTATATTTATTTTTTATATTATATATAAAAACCAACAACGATTATTCATTCGATTAATATCGATAATATTTAGTTAAAAATAGTTAATTTAAAAAATTACTCCGCGTTCATTTCCTTATGCAAATTGAACTTTGACGTGTAAACGGCAATACGTTAAACCGGTTATATAAAAAATCGCAAATATGCCTGCTTTCTTTCTTTTTTATTTTTTAGCTTCACGCTGTATTCCGCTCATACCGGGATATGCAAAGGAACCTGGCAACTAGTTTTAAGACATTGCGTTTTTATCACTTTCGTTCCCTACTTTTCGCCAAATTCTGGAGACAGCATTATGAGCAATGAATGGGGAAACTCACCGCCGCGCTGTACCTCGTTACCAGAGCGTTCCCACTCGAGGAAATGAAAATATTAAATATTTCATTTTCTCGAGTGGGAACCCAACTCACAACCTGTCGCGTTTATATACCTGCGCAACGACTGGCCTTAAATGTTACAAGTGAACATATATGTATATATATATATAAATTTAAAAAATATATATAAACAGTACTTAACAATTAAATAACATAGAAAAAAAGCCTTAAAAACAATTAAAATAAACTAAAAAAAAAAATTATAAACGCTAGAAAGTGATTCAAGAACCAGTAAGTCCAACCAAAGTAAATCGCGATCAGCATTATTCAAATTTATATTTACATTTGATGTATTAAACATGCCTATGTCATCGTCACTTCACTTACGTAAAAGTGTAAAAGGAATTTTATTTGTATGAATTATACATACATACATAATTAATATATAATAAATTCTTATTCTAAATCCTATACATATGAAGAAAGAAAAAAATCGTATATATATATATATATTTTTTTATTTCTAATATAAATATAATTCTAACTCACAGTTGCCAATTTCGGCTTTGAACTGGTTATCTATTAAAATCCGTTGCACGTTTTATCACTCGCGGTGACGTAATAGCGTGCGCTTTCCACGGCAGCTGGATTACGACTGAATCGTCAATCGTCTGATAGCTGGTGTTGCCAGATTTAGAAGTGTGATACAATATTAAAAAATAAATAAATTCATTAAATATATTTTGTGTGTAAAAATTATATATAATAATAACTAATAAATTCTGCTTTATAATTTTTTTATCATTAATATTAGAATTACTGTATAGTAAACTTAGAGTTATTAAAAAATATGTATATTAAAAATCTTGTTGTTTTTTTAATAAGTCGTGTTCAACTGGCGTGTCAGTCAAAGCAAGCAAAGGTCATTAAGCAGAATTTAAGTAATGATCTTAATATCGAGGCAAACGAATTGATGTACAGCCAATAGTAACACCAAATAGCATCTAGATAATAGGCGTATCTACAGGTATTTTTCATACAGGGATTTTAGGTTGCATCAGATTTTTTGGTTCAGGGTCTTTAATTTTTTTAGATTTTTCACACCCCACGCCCATGGGCACGATAATACCTTAGTATAAACTAACATACGCAGATTTATTATCATGTATTAATTAATTATTCGTTGATTCAATGTAAAACGATCTTACAATGGTTTGTATTAATAATATATATTTTTTAGCTCCACGCACGCACGCTCCCGCACGTAGATGGGTAAGACAAAGTGAACCTGGAACCAAACGAGATTGTTTTGCCTTTTTTTATAGATAATGGTACGGAAACAAACGTGAACAAGTCCAACTCGCACTTGGCCGGTTTTTTTTTTGTTTTATAGTCTAATTCTGAATTTTATAAGATTTTTGTGAACCATATTTACATATTGTAAAATCAAGTTTACAACAATAGAGACCTATTCGGTTATTGCGAAGCTTAGATGATAAAAAAAATGTCATATAATATATATCTTTTGACCGGTGGAGGAAGCAACTATAGATTTTCAAAAAAAATCTTAAAAATGTAAGTATGTTAATCCGTTTCCATGATGGAGGTGGTCGTACGTAAGATTTAAAAATGAAAAGAAAAAACATAATTGATCAAAATTTTCCAAGGGGATGTTTAGTGAACCTAAAAAAAGACTCTCATATAATAATCTTCCGATTTGAATGTGACGCAAATTCGCAGCCATTGTTAGAATGAGTAAAAACAATTTTATCACTTTGAAATACTCAAGCGCGTCACATTAAGATATATTTGGGTCATCTTCATGCCATAGACGTGCTATCTCATAATCTGACTATTATCTGAAGGGACTTGCCTAATCTGGAGTCGAGGCAAAGCGCGGCGATGAGTTTTGCCACTCAACAGGCAACGCCTCTAGAATTCGGCAGAAAGTGGGGAACGGAGGGTCTTGTCGTTCCCTCTGCCTACCCTGCTGTGTGCGGGATACAGTGTGAAGCTGATTTATTTATTTTCAGGTTCCGTTTAGAGTAACCCGCTGTTCCACTGCGCCCCGATCTTATAGTCTCATTAACTTAATATTTTTTTACCTTCACGCTGGAATCTGGAACCCTAGTGTTAAGACACTACGATCCCCACTTTCCGGCGAATTCTTAAGGCATAAGGTGCAACGTTGCGGGACTCAATGCTGCGCTTTGCTTCGTTATCAGAGTGAAGAAATAAAAGTATTAAAAATTTAATTCACCCTAGTGGGAGTCGAACCCACAAACGTTGCGTTTACAATCACATGCTCTTTCACTGCGATGACCTTATAATTTCATGTAATTTAATATCAATTAAATATTAACTAACGTACCAACGACGGTACTTCCTCATAAACGTACACATAATAAGTAGCTTATATCATCAATCGTAGATATTTTATTTTATTATAATAAAAACGATAATGTGTTTATTATATATACATGTGTTATTTATATAATAACTGCCATATAAAAATCATAAATCATTTTAAAAAATCTTGTTGATTGTACGGGCAGTAAGAACCTATTGTTAGCTCATTCAGTTTCCTAATTTCCCGTTCATTTAAATGATCTTGCGCATAAAGTGGAGAAACTCGACACTCTGTTTATACATATTTTAGCTTCACGTTGTATCTAGTGTTAAGATACTTCATTACTCATGTACCCAATTTTCAGGACATTGTGAGTGGTTGAACTGAACACCGTGTTTTATTTTGTTATTAGACACCCTTTGCGTCTATAGTAAAACGTTATTACTTGGATTTTTTTGAAAACATAATTAATAAAAATTAATAATTTTTGTATTACTTAATGAAAATAAAAAAAAATGGAAAACTACAGACGTAACATGTAGACACTAGATCAATATCACAATAATATGTCGACGATAAAAAAAACAGAGACACTTGTAGATAAAATAAAAGATATTTTAAAGGTGTATGAATCACTTACAAAATATATGTACATACATATATATACAGGGTGGAGGTGTAAGCACCACTTTAAATGAAATCACAGTTTTAACAACTCTATAAAAGCCTAATATAAATCAGAAAAAAATAAATTCCCAAAAATAAAAATTCAAAAATTTTTTCTAAAATAAAAATTCAAAAATAATAAAATTGTCGTTTTAAAATAAAACGCCATTTGTAAGGATGACGCACGCACACATAAACCTATCAAAGGAACACCGCCGCACACGCCTCATTCCGAAATCGAGTCGTAGGTATTGGCGGCAAAGTTCCAAGTTGTTTAACCTTTAGTAGTATTTTTGTAGTAGTATGCGTTTACGTTATTCGCATCTTTGCGTAACTGCGTCACACGAAATACAGGTATGGATAAAAATCGTGAAATGAAAAAAAAATCCTATGTCCAAACTGTTGAAGCGTCTTGATTAATTTCTTTAGGTATAGGTTTGAAATATTTTACCCTATATGCTGTTTCCGTAAAAGAAGCGCTGCCTCTTCCACCCTGTAATAATTTATTTATATTGAAATTCCACAGAAAAACATACATTTATGTGGCCTCATCGTTTTAAACTACATTATTATTTATTTGGTGATCTGGCTTACTGTCGTGCTGTAATATCCTAATTATTTTAAAGGCAATTCTATAAAACAGTTATTTTGTCGCAAAACAATTTATATTGATATTATTTTTTTTTTAAACTTTTAAACTGATTTAAATAAAACAAACACTTGTTAAAGGAAGTTTGTCAAAATATAATATTGCAAAGTGGATTTAAATCTGTAAAGCGGTTTCTATGATTAGCGTGCACAAACGCACAGATAAATATTTTTAAATATTTTGGGTACACACATGCCAACAATGATAGATTTACTCATATATCTCCCATGAACAGACAGATTTATTATAATTATGTATAGATTTGAACTCGATGCTACTTGATACAGCTCAAGCTCCATAAAATAAAACAGACACAGATAAACTAGTGTCAAGAATCAAAACGCTCTACTTTTTCCGACCGAAATGCCATACTTTGTAAAAAGGAATCCCTTTTTATGTACCCGTTTTTGTCCTTAAATATATAAAGACTGTTTTTAGAAAATAATGAAAGAAATATAACAGGACCAAACATCACCTAGATTCTAGATAAGCAAGATGCTATCAACAAAAACCATAAGTCGTGTGGACGTTACGGCAAGGTGAAATGTGAACGTACAGTAGGTATATAAGTTAATTGGCGTTTGGACAATATTTAAGGGACGCGAGTTCAAATTCTTAAATCAAAATTTTCATACACGCTAAAAATTTATCAACAATATTATTATATAATATATTTAAAATATGGGCTAATGAGGACTTTATGCTAAAAAGTGTGGTACGGACTGTCGTAGCACTAGGTTAGCAGGCCTACAGGTCATATTGGCAAATTCATATTGGCGAATGAAATTTTATTTATCTAAAATAATGATTGAAAATAACAAAAATACTTGAGAATAATACCTACTATTTCATCATCTAAGGCTGATGCAATATTGTAAAACGGATGAGTATAAAAGTGTCGTCTTCAATACGCATTTGTAGTTTAGAATTTGTACATTATAGGTCTTTTTAGGGTACAAGATCAAGATGATCTTTGTCCGTCCGTCCGTCTGTCTGTCTGTCTGTCTGTTTGTCTGTCTGTCTGTCTATCAAGACCCTTTATCTAAGGAACGCTTGGAAATTCAAGTTGAAATTCAAACCATATATTCAGATCTACGGCCCTGAAAAAAACATATCTCTATACATACTTAGACTTGCTTAGAAGAGAGATATGGCTGTTTATATCGCACAAAACGCGTATTTCGACACTATCAAGGGAATCAAAATTTATAGGGTACTTCCGGTTGACCTAGAATTATGAAATTTGGACCCTAGATTTTTTCCTGAACTAGTACTACCTGTAGATACAGATAGTACTAGTTCAGGAAAAAATCTGAAAACTATACATTTGTGGTTAAATCCTGAAAAATAATAGTCTTAAAAAGGGGGCAAAATTTGGTACTAAAGCCGCTTGTTCAAGTGATGTATCAAATGAAAGGGCTCTAGCTACGCTAAACCTGAATTTCAGAAAAAGCTCAATAGCTCCATTTTCTTACGGAACCCTCGTTGGCGAGCCTGATTTCAAAAAACTCTTTTAACTCACTTCAAAAAAGGAGGTTATTAGTTTGACATGTATGTCTTTAGTTTAGTTTAGTTGTTGGAATTAGATAATATTTGAATGCGGTGTTTTATTTCGGCGACGAAATAAAACACCACATTCAAATATTAACGACGATTTTGACATAGGAAAAAAATTCGTCCTTAAGGACGTGACGCCCTCACCACCGATGACATCCTAAACATGTACCTATTGAAAGATTTCCTTATCTCTCAAAGAAATGTCTTCAGAATAATTTCATTATCCGTCAAAATCAAACAAGTCAACGATCTATACTCGATTCACGAAGGCATGACATAAAAGGTAAACATGTCAAAAAAAGGTTCTTTTACATTACAGGTTTGATGGAGTTATTATATTAATTAAAAAATATATATTTTAAGTATTAATTCGCTAATAACACTATAAATAGCCATAAAATGTATTATAATATTATCTTATTATTGAAATAGAATACCAGTAAAGCGGGGAGAATTTTTTTTTTACAAAATTCTTATTATTTTCGAAAAATTTGTTTTTAAAATATCTTATTATTATCGAAATATAATTTAAATATTTATATTTTAAAATTTTATAAAATTGCACTCTGTATATATAGTAAATAAAAAGAAGTTAAGTTAAAATAAACGAAAACGAAAAGTAGTAAGTAAAACAACAATAATAAAAATAAATTCTCGGCTTTAAATTGTTTTCTTATTTAAAGCCGAGAATATTTTAACTTAAAATTTAAAAATGTTGGTATGCACTCGGTTTTTTTATTTTCAATAATATTTTTTAAATATGTCATGTACATGTAAAAACACCTAAAAGTCAACTTCTTCTCAAACTTCAGACACATTTTAGTACTATAAAAATAAATTATATCTCGTAATTAATATTTATATTAGAACATTATTGTTCTAATAAAAAATACAACAGTAGAAGCTTGGTAAAGCTATAGTCACCATGTGATAAAAGAAGAGCAAAAGATGAAAAATAAAATTAATTTAATAGATAATGTGGTTGACCGTTTCGTCATTAATGTTGGTGACAGTTCCTCAGAATCCTCCGAATTCTGATAAATAATTGAATAATAGATATATTAAGATTTATTATCCTAATAGTTAAGTAACTTTTAGTAAAACTTGTACATTTTCATTTTATTTTTTGCTATTCTTATTTTATACAAAGATATTTTATATATTACATTCAAGCACAATAAGCAATAATGCTATATATAGAAAACTCCACGTTAAATAAATTAAATATAAATGAAAAATACAATAAAGTTTCAGAAACAGATTTTTTTTGTTTACATTTTTTGTCTTGCCATAATGAATCGAGTATAAGTTAATAAAGCCCAATTATTATTTATTTACAAATATGCATTTTATACGGAATCCTTAGCACATAAGTTAAATTCACACTTGGTGGGTATTTTTTTAATCAATTAGTTTTTATATTGGCAATGAATTGAAACAATAAATCCTAGATTACGAGTGATTCACTATTTATAATAACAAGATATGAGATTTAACATTACTTTGATAAAGATAAAGAATTTGTTCAGATTTTTTTAAATTTTACGCCGTATTCTCGCACAAAGCAGACAGTCGATCTAGGTCGAGGCATTGCGTGTTGAGTGAGTTCCGAATTCAACGCCATGCTTTGCCTTGTTACCAGAGCAAGGATATAAAAGTATCAAATATTTCATCTTCTCAAATAATAATCGAACCTTCAACCGTCGCATTTACAGTCACATACTTGTGCCCCTGAGCCACGATGGCCGCAGTGTCTCGAGGATTCAGCGAAATGTGGGGGACGGAATGTCTTAACACTAAGTTCCCTCTGCCTACAATGCTATATGCGGGCTACAGCGTAAAGCTGATTTAATTTGATTTTGATTTTAAGTATTAACAAAAAGCGTTTCTAAAAGCAACTTAAATAAATACAATCAAACAAAAGATCAACTCTACAAAAATATATATCAAGGTTACTTATATAACACCGTCGGGGTTGAGAGGGTCGATATGAGGCTTTGCAAAGAGGTCAGTCAGCCACTTGGCCTTTGTTGTGTCAGTTTTGTAAGGTCACTTGAAAAGAATGTGTCAGTATCTCCATTCTCTTAGATATTGCTATAAATTGGTGATCATTATTTATCGTAAATCTGTCGATATGGTTGACGCTATATTATATTTAGAGGTTTATACATACCAATATAAATCGCCTGCAACTATTTGAGTGGCAAATATACAATAGAAAATCCTGTCTTACCCTCATTCTCGAAGGAATTTCGAGAATTTTTAGTTACTACACGTACATACTTAGTGCTCGCCGACACTTAACCTACCTATATACCAAATTTCAACTTTCTAGGCCCTGTAGATACCTGTTTATACAGAGTGTTTTTGTCATCACCACTTTAAATGAAACCACAGTTTTAACTAATCTGTAGAAACCTAATACAATTAAAACAAAAGAGATTTTTACATAAATGAAAAAGTGATTTTTTTGAAACAAAATAATTATTAAAGTTATCGCTGTAAAATAAAAAGCCATTTGTCAAGAATGACGCACACAGGCACAAACCTTTCAAAGCGATAGCACCGCACACGCCTCATTCACGAAATCGAGTCATAGGAAATGGTGGTGATGTTGAATTTGCGTAAAATAGACCGAGAGATATCGCTTTCTCGTTCTAGTATGATTCTTGAGAATGAAAAGTGGCAGATTGGCAACGCTTAGTAGTATTATTGTAGTAGTATGTCTTTATGTTATTGGTGTTTATTCGTAACTGCGTCACACGAAATATAGTTTGGATAAACATCGTGAAATTAAAAAAAATCCTACGTCTAAACTGCTGAGGTATCTTGATTAATTTCTTTAGGTATGGGTTTGAAATATTTTATCTTATATGCTGCTCTCGTAAAAGGAGCGCTGATGCTTCCACCCTGCAGAACTTTTCTAATGGGGCGGTCGTGGCGCAGGGACACAACTGTGCGACTTGAAGCTTCATAGTGGAGAACGGAAGTGTCTTAATGGGAAACTGACTGCCAGTTTCCAGTAGTTGAGTATTGAGTGGCGGAACTAAACGCGGAGTTTTATTTTGCAAAAGCAGAGATAAAAAAACAAAATCATTTTTCCAAGTGAACCGACCGACCACATCCGCTGGGTTTAACTTAACAGTCATACGTTGTTCCACTGTGCGACAATGCCGTCAATTTTTACAAGCTCTTTTTTGATTTGACGAATTAGTATTAGTGTTGGTGTATGTGAAATGTTGCAAGCTCAATTTGGTCAACTTCCTAGTGTCCCATTGAGCTGAAATTTTAATTACGACTTTAGTTCTGATGATAAATAAATAAAAAAAAAACAAAACAAAAATTTAAAAAAAACGTTCGTTGCAATAAAATGGCGCATTACATACAACTCACCTATTATAGATATCAAATAACAAGACAACAAGTGGCAGAATTTAACGCCGCGCTTTGCCTCGACACCAGAGCGAGGAAATATAAATTTAAGTAAATATTTCATCTCCTCGAGTGGGGATCGAGCCCACAACCAGTCGATTTTACAGTCACACTTTGTGCCGCTGCGCCACGACTGACCTCACATAGACTATGAAGAGTTCAAAATTAAAGTTTTTTGTATTAATATTTTTTATTAAGTCACTAGATTACTTGTATATTTTTCCAGGACCATATCAATTACGATTTACGTAAGGCTTTAAAAAACTAATTAAAGTTATTTAATAACATTTATAATGTTAAACATTAGCTTATAGTATGGCGATAGGTATTTTTATACTTATTTAGAAAACGTATAAAAATTTGAACGTAGCGGGACTCGAACTCGCGCCTCCTTGACCGACCTGGTCGTTTTCCAGGAGGCGCGGGTTCGAGTCCCGCTACGTTCAAATTTTTATACGTTTTCTAAGTAAGTATTTTTCTTTCCTAAGTGTGGAATAACACTTTAAAAATGTTTAAAAGGTATTTTTATGTTAGTAGTATGTATAGTTAGGGCTCCGTTCCGGTTCCTCAAACAAAACCACGGAATCTTTGGTTATGTGTCTGTCGATCAATCTTCCTCTAGAAAGCGTGGAGGTATTTATACAAAAATATAATTTTTAACAAAAAAAAACTGGATAAGCGCGAGTCAGCCCTGCGCACAGAGGGTTCTGTACAAAAATTGGAGGCTAAATAATGCCTAATATTGAGGTAATAGATGAAAGGGCTCTGGATAAGCTTTGCTCACATTTGAACAAGGTGCTTTAATACCAAATTTATGCCTGATTTTAAGCCTATTATTTATAAGGATTTAACCACAAACGTATATGTATAGCTTTCAGATTTTTTTCTGAGCTAGTACTACCTGTAGATGCTAGCTGCCAAATTGCATAATTCTAGGTTAACAGGAAGTACCCTATTAATTTTGATTCCCTTTATAGTGCCGAATACAAAAAAAAACATTTTTTTCAGGAAACCGAACATATGGTTTGAATTTGAACTCGATAACTCCAAGCGTTCCTGAGAAAAAGGGTCTTGACAGATAGATAGATGGACAATAAAGTGATCTTATAATGGTTTTTTTTTCCTAAAAGGTACGGAACCCTAACAACCGACTTTCACTGGATCTCATAATCGGAACCTAACCAAACTCTCATCAAACTACCCTTGTAGTGTATCCTTTCCAATAAAAAAAAACCTCGTTTTCGTTATCGTTTTTCGATTGAGCAGTATGCTGTTGGCCCTATTGGCCTCTATAGCGTCACCGGGCTTGGGGAGGCCGAGCTAAAAGAGCTCTGACCTTGGCTTGGCTACCGTGGAAGGCACCAACAAATGAGAACACAGTGTCGCAAGGGCGTCTCCTTTGAAACTCGGACCGCGACTTGCGTACACCGTTCGTAGTGGAGGACTTTGCTTCGCTCGGTCCGAGCTAGGCCTACTGGGTAGGGCTCTTGATGCCCTTTTGGATTTTTAGTTGCGGGCACCTCTCGCGCCGAGGCGCGATTGGGCCACAGAAAAACTAGGACCTCGTCTCCACCGGCGGGGACGGTGTGTGTAGCCCTACCTACGTATTTTGGGTCGTTCGCTTTAGTGATGGGGTCAGCATCATCGGTTAATAAAAAAAACCTCGCTTTAAACATAGAATTATGTTTAAGTGCGTGTTGAGTGACGAAACTAAACGCCTCATTTTGGCTTGATACCAAAGCGAGGAAATAAAACTAATTTTTTCCCTCGAGTGAGAATCGAACCCGTAACCGACGCGTTTACAGTAACACGATGTGCCTTTGACGTTAGTAACTTATTACAAGTTGCCAACGATAGGCAGAGATAATCCAGTGTTAAGACACTCCGTTCTCCGCTTTACCCCCGATTTTTATAATAAATGAAGGAAACGTTCGTATTTTGCTAAATTACGTGTATATACATACATATAAATTTGTTTTCTTATGGCCTTCCGACCTGAGATAGGCGCGACCTTTCCAATGTCGCTTCAATGACACACCGTCCTCTGATATCGCGGAAGACACACGAACCCGCGACCTTCGACATAGATATCTATGCGCATTTCTACACTCTTGTGGTGCTATGGAACAGCGTCTGATCGTAACCCTAGTCAAATAGTTTCACGCTGTCTCCACATAAAGTTGTTACACGGCACATAGCAGGGTAGGCAGAGGGAACCTGGGAATAGTGTGAAGAAATTTCCGTTCCCCATTATTCGCGGAATTCAGTAGTGGGAATTGATCCCACCCATCGAATTTACAATCGCACACTTGTGCCCCTGCGCCACGACCGACATCAAATGAAAATAAAAACGATTAACGTGATGTGGTATAGCCTATAGACTTCCCAGCGAAATGAACTATGACACACTAAAAGAAATTATTAATTGGAATCAGTAGTTCCTAAGATTATCGTGTTCAACCAAACAAACTCCTCAGATTTATAATATTACAATAGCTATAAAAGTGTGGGTGAATTAACATAATGAGTAAATTAATTTTAATTATTTGTTAGATTTTACTTAAGTATTATTATTGACCTTGAATACAGCTGTGCGATTTAAACTTAAATAATTACTTATTTAATATTATAATAACTCATTGTGATGCACGGAATCTGGAAGTAGAGGCAGTGGTTATAGGTTCGATTCTCACCCGGGGAATGAATTATTTTCATTTTCTCATTCGGGTAACAAAGCAATGCGCGGCGTTAAGTTCCACAAATCAATACACAATGCCTCCAGAATTCGGCGAAAAGTGGGGAATGAGAGGTTTCGGAACAATGTATCAACACGGATTGCGGGATGCAGTGTAAAGATAAAAATTTCATTTGCGTTTTGAAAATTGGATGTTACGTAAGGAATGGAGTGCCTTAACACTAGATTAGCCTTTGCCTACCCTGTTACACGCCGGATACAGCGTGAAGCTAAGTTTTAATATGTAATATAATAGTAACAAAAACAGTATAACATAGGTGAGAAAAAAAAACAATCACATTCGCGTCATTTAAAAAAATCCCAGGAAATTATTAAATCTTTTTATGTATAAAAACTTCGCTTTGAAAACGTATAATTATTAATTTTAATTATTAATAACTACTTACTATTTTAATTATTGATACAACTGGTCAATGGCAAATGAGATTCGTATATTGGAAGATTTTGTCTTCACTTTGTCAAAGTGAAATAATTTAATTCAAAACCAGCGACCCGCCCGTTGTTTCGCCCGCTCGAATTACATAATTATTGATTTACTAATTTAAATTATGTTCGTGCTTTATTAATAATCATAATTTTGGAGGTAATTCCATACATTGGAAACTAAAGTTTTAGCCAATTCAATTGTGAGGCCAGTCGTGGCGCACGGCCACAAACCTATTAGTTTGATTTCCACTTGTGGAAATGAAATATTTAATATTTTCATTCATTTTTCATTCCTTACTCCGGTAACGAGGCAAACCAAAACGCAAAGCCTCCAGAATTCGTCTCTTAATAGGCTTGGAGTGTCTTAGCGTAAGGTCCCCAGGTTCCCCTCTGCCACCCTAAAATGTGCGTTATGGCTACAGCCAGAAGCTAAAAAAAACATTCCTCGAGAATGACTTTAACATCTAAGACAATAATTGAAGTTGTATACTTAACACTTTCAGCCGAATTCTCGAGGCAAGGCGTGTAGTGCAGCGGAATCAATGCCGCAACTCATAAGTCATATCTAACATATAGTGTTAAGACACTCCATTCTCCACTATTTGCATATTTTAAAAACCTTGCACTTTGAGTGGATGTACTTAACACCACACTTGTAAGTTTGTATTATCAGAGTGTTAAAATTAATATAATTCATTATCACCAAGTGGGAATCCAAAATACTATCAAACATTTTCCTATTGCGTCATGATGGTATACTATGTTTTTTTTTATTCAATAATATTTTTCAGCTTTAAGTTATGCTGCATATAGCCGGGTACGCAAAGAGAACCTGGGAACCTAGTGTTAAGACATTTCTGTTCCCCACTTTCCAATGAATCCGATTCTGACTCCGAAGTACGAATTCTTGTAAAGTAAAAATAGTAAAAACTAAAAAAAAAATAATCTGCACAACCATCTATAGCTAATTTCAGGGTGTCTATCACTCGTGGAGCATATGGTGCTTCTCTCAGTTTACACATCAACAATCATCAAAACCAGAGCTCTTTCCCCAAATAAATATGATCCCACAAGCATCATATTTACAAATAGACACAGTCCTACCGGCCCATAATGGCCAATAAAAATAAGATTGTGTTAAAGTATGAATAAATAATTTTCCTCATTATATAAGAATATGTAAGTGTTATGTTTCAAAATACCCATATTTGTTGTTTTCCTTGGATTTTAATGAATTATTTCCTCAGTATGATCAGAAGTAGTTATTCAAAGTATGAATATGTATTATATATGTAACTTTTTTATATAATTATATTTAAGTAAAAAAATCTAGTACTTTGGTTTTCATTTCATTTCTAATTAACTACTGCATATAGCAGGAAAGACAGAAACAACCTAGTGACAAGACACTCTGATTTCTGTATTCCACCAAAATTTTTCGTTGTAGTACGATGACCTCAAAATATATAAGATCCAAGCAATAACAACTTACTTTAAAATCTCAATTTACATTTATAATAAATTTTGTTATCAAGTACTATAAAATTTTAAATATAAATATTATATTTATGTAAAATATAGTTTTTAATAATCAATACATTAATTTATTAATACATTTTGAACACCAAAATCTAAAGCAAAATTCTATACACCAAAAGGCATAACGACACGAAATTATAACAAGAAATTGAATCAATATTACATCAACTAATATCGCGTGCAACCACCGACAAATTAACGGTATATTAAACATATAATTTCAAATGTAAGATAATCATAATAAATATTAATCTAACAGTCCAATACAGATAAAAGTGATTAAGTTATCAATACATAACCTAAAATAAATTGTAATAAAAGTACTTACAGTTATTTGTTCTTGGATGAGTCCTAAGTAGTTTTTTGTATGAATTTCTATTGTATATAACACAAATAATGTATATCCGGCGGTTTTTAGCGGACGACTATGGTGTATGCGATTTTAGTTTGACATTTGTGGTTTAGGCTCGCTACAAACTATAGAGGCCGTGATAGCTCAAGGGCTATGACTGTAAGCGTGGCAGTTGTGGGTTCCATGAAATATTGAATATTTTCATTTCCTCGCCCTGTACGAGGCAATGCGTCCAGAACTCCATGAAAAATGCGGAACGACAGTGTCTTAGTGGAAACCGTGTGTCTTAATAATAGATTCTCACGTTCTCTCTGCCAGAGGGAACATGCAGTGTGAAGCTAAAAAACCTTTAGATAGATTTTGAATTTAATAATTTTAATGTTTATATTTCTTAATATTAAGAAAGTTATTGTAAAATAGTCAAGTCAGTATACAAATATAAATTACCATCAAAGGCGTCAGGTAAAAAAATATCTATAATAGAAAATATTTGTAATAACAAATTAACATTAGTATGAAAATCTCGAAAAGTTATAATGAAAAAAAAAAATGTGTAACATTCTGTATTCTTTTATTAATTATCATTATTGAAGTTGAGGCCGGTCGTGGCGCAGCGGCACGAGGTGTGACTGCAAAACCGACTGGTTGTGGGTTCGATCCCCACTCGAGGAGATGAAATATTTACTTAAATTTATATTTCCATTTCTTCGCTCTGGTGTCGAGGTTAAGCGCGGCGTTGAGTTCTGCCACTCAACACGCAATGCCTCCAGAATTCGGCAGAAAGTGGGGAACGGAGTGTCTTAACACTAGGTTCCCTCTGCCTACCTTGCTGTGTGCGGGATACAGCGTGAAGCTAATTATTGAAGTAACTATAAGTGTACATGGGTGTATTTAGGGATACTTTTTAGAAAACATACAAAAATTTGAACGTAGCGGGATTTGAACCGGCACCTCTTGGAAACTGTCCTAGCGCTCTAACCAACTAAGCCATACGTTCTCATCGGGCTAAGTCGAAATTCTTATATGCTTGTTACAACTCATTTATGTTGTTAGCATCTCTGTAGGGAGATTTTTACAAGTTTCTACTTCCCAAAGATAATTACTTAGAATTATCAATTGGCGAGAGAAACTTGCGGCGTATTTAGCGATGTTTCCAGAGGGAACCATGAGTTTAGCTTCAAACTGCTTTTTTTGTGTTTTTTTTCATTTCTAATGCTTAATTTATTGTTAGTAAGATTAAAACTGTAACTTCTTTATAATTTGTTATGATATATCAATTTAAAATGATTTTTTTTTCATTTTCATTTAAGTTACAAAATATAAAATCACATGTTAATAATTTTATTTCTTAGTTTATAAGCAGCCTTTATTTATTTTTTAAGCGTGTCAGTTGTCAAATCGGTCGGCGCCATTGTACTCTATACCGTTATAGAATAAATGAAGTCCATATTAGTTATCTATTTATATATAATTTACTACTTAAAAATATAATAGTAAAGCCACATTTTACTTTTAACTTACTTTTTCATAATTTTAATAAGTACAATACAATTTATTCTGCTTATTTTACTTTATGGCTAACAAAAAAATACTATTGTCAAAATCAAAATGACAGCGCTGAGCTTAATGGGCAATGGGCATACCCTTTGGGTATATGTTGGCAGTTCTCCAAAACGCTCAAATTTTAATTTCCTTGTGATTACTCATTAATAGTAAATAATTTTAATAAGATGAATATCGTATTAAATACTTAACTAAATAATAAACAAGGCGTCTAGACAAGTTTGATGATTTAGTATATACAAAAATATATTTTAAGAAAAAACCTTCAAAAAATTGAATATTTTACGTGGAGATTTGGTGTGTTCTTAGCTTATTTCTTTTCAAAAATA
>JAATLQ010022091.1:0-25783 GCA_013421005.1 Heliconius erato x Heliconius himera
AGTAGGTAGTCTGTTGTTTATAATTTCTTTCGTTTAAGTTTTCTGTTGTTTGTGTCATTTGTTCAGGTGTGTATTTTTTTAAACAATTGGAACATTCTTATTGGAGCTACGAAAATGTGGGTTGCATTAAGGTTTCAATAATTTTCACATTAGTAATCTTAAGTGCTTTGCAAACATAGGTACATTATATGAATAATTCAGTAGTTAAAGCGGGCGAAGCCGCGAGCGGGTCGCTAGTGAATAAATATTTCAGATGCCAAGACATTACCAAAGAAAGACTGAGACTAAATATAAATTAGTGGACTTGGAGAAAGCCGTTGAGGCTGTCAAAAACAAAAAACTTTCACTAGGAAAGGCAGCTACTACTTATTCTGTACCAAAAAGCACTATACATGACTACATCCAAAAAGAAACAATTAAAACTCCAAAAACTGGAAGAAAGGCTATATTTTCTAAAGGACAGGAAGCAGAACTCGAGAAACATATTTTAAATTGCTGTAAACAATTTTATGGTCTAACAATTGAGATTGTATGCAAAATAGCATTCACGTTTGCCGAAGTCAACCATTTAAAGCACAATTTTGACAAGAAATCCCGAATGGCAGGAAAGGACTGGTTCTATGGGTTCAAAAAGAGGCATCCCAATATTTCGCTGCGTAGACCTGAGTCTACTTCTATTAATAGAATTAGTGCCTTTAACGAAACAGAAGTGAAAATGTTTTTTAATAACTTGGAAACACTGCAAATACAACACCAGTTTGAAGCTAATCGCATATACAATGTTGACGAGACTGGCATTTCTAATGTGCAGAGAAATTCAAGAATACTAGCTCCAAAAGGTCAGAAACAAGTCGGTATGATTACTAGTGGCGAAAGAGGAACAACAACAACAGCTGTTTGTGCATTCAGTGCCACAGGAAATTATATTCCTCCGTTTTTCATTTTTAAGAGGCAAAGAATGATTGCCCAATTGTTGCGTAGAGGAAATTCTGATATGGTAGCGACAGTTAGCGATTCGGGTTGGATAAATGAAAACTTATTTGTAGATTGTTTACATCATTTTGTCTCATATGCAAAGCCATCTGTTGAGAAACCAATTCTACTTGTTTTAGATAACCACGAAAGCCATGTTAGCCTTGCTTGCTATTTGTTTTGTCGCCAAAATGGAATTGTACTGTTATCTCTTCCACCTCATACGTCACATCGAATGCAGCCTCTCGATTTAACATATTTTGGACCCCTGAAGACTGCATATAATCGAGAATGTGACTCGTACATGGCTTCGAACGTCGGCCAAAGAATTACTCAGTACGAAATTGTCGAACTATTTACTAAAGCGTTCAATCGGATCAACAATATTGAGAAAGCAGCAAATGGATTCCGGGCAGCTGGTATTTGGCCAATAGATACAACAAAATTTGATGAACAGTTCTTAGAAGCGACATCGCCTGATATTCAACCAACAACCTCCACTCAAGCAGCTCAGGCAGCACAAGCATCAAAGGAGAAAGGAACTCTTAAAGCTCAGATGATCAAGCCTATCAGTCAAATAGCTGACTTTGACGAATCGATTCCACTTAAGGAAATTATTAGTGTTCCTCAAATATTACAACCCAAAGTAAGAAAAAATTCTAGAAAGAGACATTCAACTATAATAACCAGCACTCCCATGAAAGAAGCTTTAGAAGAAAAAGAACAAAAAAGAAAGAAGAAAGAACAAACTAAAGAAAATATTGTCAATAAAAATAAAAAAGGCGTAAAGACTCTGAAATCATTTGAAGATAAAACTAATAAGAAAAAGGAAAATAGCAAAGAAATTAAGTCGAAGAATCGAAAAGAGCATTATTGTCTGATTTGTGAAGAAAAATATGAAGAACCGATTACCAAAGATTGGATAATGTGCTACAAATGTAAACTATGGGCCCACGAGAAGTGCACGAGTGGAGAAAGCACTTCCAAGGGTTATTTATGTGATTTATGCTTTGATTAGACTGTGTCCGCAATTACCCCACGCAGTGTGGGGTATCATAACTTTATTATTTCCAAAAATTTATTACTGTTGATTATTTATAAATAAAGCTGATTACTTGAATAAAAGACTGATTAATAAAAACTTTTGGTGTTTTAATTTGTTTAGATTTTATTTCAGTTATTCCTTAGGTGTTAGCAATTACCCCACTCTCCCCTAAGTATTTTTTATTTTAATAAAATAAGCGAAATATCGATAGTAATATCTATATAATTTTATGTATTTAAAACTTAAGTACTTCAAATTTTGCCACGCGTTCTAGTTGTACGTTGCTTTCCGCCTGAATTCGAGACATTGCAGTAATAATACCTTTAATCTGACAAGTTGTGAATTCGATTCCCGTTCATCTCCTCACTCCAGTAAAAAGGCGGAGCGCGGAGTTGAGTTCCACCACTCAGCACACATCGCCTCCAAAATTCGGTGGAAAGTAGGGAACTATTGCCACAACAACATCGTCACCTCAAAAATATTGAAATTGAAGTCACAAAAACAATACTTACGTGTATTTACATGTATAGATTATAAATTTATATTTTACTAATCCGTTAATATTATTAGTTACTTATTTTACTTCGTTCCCCTGCTCTGGTAGATCAACTACGGAGTTGAGTTCCGTAACTCAATATGGAATATCTTAAATAATTGGGTCGATTGTGGGGAACAGAGTATTTTAGGACTAGGTTCCTTTTGCCTAACAAACTATGCGAAATAAAGCATGAGACTTCAAATGAAAATAAAACGTAACTTTAATATATAATTCCATATAATAATAAAGAAAAAATAGTATTATATAAATATTAGCTAAAACGTGTTCACCAAAACAAAACAACAAGAGTTAGTACCAATATATCGATATAATACGAGAAAAAGTTTTTGACTGATCGTTCGTAAGAAACTGAAACAATGAAAAATTGTACACTTTCCCCAACGTCAAAACAAAAATGGATTGCTTTTGGAACAAATTCCAATTGGCTAAGCCAATTATTTCAATAAAATAAATACGAAAAAAGTTTCTATAGATTTATAAGTTTTTTAAGAAAAAATCATGATACTAAATCATTTTATATTCTATTGAATTGTTTTTTCTATAAATAAAGCAATTCAATTGAATATATAGATTTTATTAGCAAGAGAAGATATCAAAATAATATGTTAGATCAATTAATAGAATAGGAATATATATTTTTTATAGCTTTTTCCCGAAAAACAGGGTAGGCAGAGGGAGCCTACATAGTATTAAAACGCTGCAATCCACTTTCCGAATTATAGAGCCATTTCATGTGAAATTATTCAACGCCATGATTTGCCTCGATATCAGAGCGAAGAAACAAAAATAAAAATATTTAATTTCCTAGAGAAAGAATCGAACCCACGACGATTTGCGTTTACAGTCACACCTTTGTGCCCCTGCGGCACAACTGGCCGCATTATAGATTATTTTTACAATCACATATAAAAAAAACAATTAAGTAAGTTATTTAATCCATCAAACTAAGTTATTATTTGTATGAAACTGTACCGTCATCGTTACCGTCACTTTAAATACTCAATTCATGAAATTTCCTTTATCACAGACAAAAAGGAAAGATTTTCATAATCAATTAAGTCATCTACGTACCATCATTTTTTACTTTCTCTTCTAAAATAATCTATCAAAAAAACAAATATTCCGAAAATAACAAGAATAAAATGTATAATATTCTATAGCTAATAGTTCTTACCGCAAGTATAGACCACTTTCAGGTAAGTCCGGCTGCCGGCCCTGCACGGTTTCCCAAACATTTTGCTGTCAGCTGACAGGACGCAGCGTCTCTTCCCGTGACACTCTCTCATCGCTGTTTCTGTCGCATACGGCTCTAAACAAGCTGTCACAAGTCATAAAACGATATATTAGTATTATTAAAAAAAAATAGCAAATTATTATTATTAATATTAAGATAAATGTACTTCTATCTTACATGATTTAATATTAATAGTGTGTATTTTTATTTAGTAGGTAGGAAAAGAGTCATAATAATGAGGCCAGTCATGGCGCAGGGGCACAAAGTGTGACTGTAAAACCGACTGGTTGTGGGTTCGATCCCCACTCGAAGAGATGAAATATTTACTTAAATTTATATTTCCATCTTCGCTCTGGTGTCGAAGCAAAGCGCGGCGTTGAGTTCTGCCACTCAATACGCAATGCCTCCATAATTCGGCTGAAAGTGGAGAACGGGGTGTCTGAACACTAAGTTTCCTCTGCCTACCCAGCTGTGTGCGGCATACAGCGTGAAGCTGATTTTATTTGATCATAATAGATAAATAAATTAGAATACTAAAAGTAGCTTACGGGAATTTATTATTAATGAATTAATTTTTAATGCAAAATACTAATTTGTAAAGTTACACTATAATATTATCAATTCAAGTCAGTACTTATAATTTTGTACAATAATATTTAAGTTAAATATATATTCGTCATAATATAAAAAGCAAAAGAGTAAAAAAAAAATAGAAATATATATTAAAAATCCAGTAAGAAATATGAAACTAAAAAAAAATCAATATACAAATCGACTTGCATCGATTTCACAATCGTATACTACGAATCCACAAAAAAAGATTCAACAATATCGTACGCAATTCCATCAGATGCTTTTATAGACAATGTAACAACTCCAGGGATACTCACTCTCCTCTTTCATCCCCCGCGGCTGCGGGCACTGTATTGAATCGTACTCCGTCCGTCCGTACTGCGCGGAATATATGGCCACCCTCGAGTGTGGGTTACAGCTCAAATGAAGCACGTCGTTCTCACAACCCACTTTACTCCGAAATTCGTCTGCCAAACCAAATGTTATCTTATATCTTTGTATCAAATTTCAAACTGAATTACTCTTGTTTTGTTATCTTTAAAGCTTTTAGCAACTTAGTCTTTTTGAAGAATTAAAACTCAGCACCTAGTGCATTACTTTGTGTGCTATAACGAGATACTGTTTAAAAATGCAAATGGAATGAAAAGAAATAAAAAATTGCACATTAGTATTTATTTTATATTGAGATTTCTTAGTTTCACTTTGAATACCCATGTGGGGTACCAGGGTAGGCAGAGGGAAACTGGGAACCTATAGTTAAGACACTCCGTTCCCCATTTAAATATTTCTGTGCCCTGGTTTCCACTGTATTCTTGAGGCATTGCGTGGCAAAACACAACGCCATTTTAAAAATTGCATACTATCGAGTGGAAATCGAATCCACAACAATGGCGTACAGTAGCACGTCCCTTAGTTTTATAAGATTTTTTATAATATTAATATAATATATATTTCTATATTTATACCGTAAAAAATATAAAAACCTTTTCTATTCAATTCTATATTCAAATATTATACCAAAAATTCAATTCAGTTTTAAGCGATTCCCATTAAACATTACAACTGAAAGTATAAAATCACATAGCTTTGTATGATCGGTCCAGTAGCTCGGTTCTTTTAGAGTTGCATAGAATTTTATCTGCAATTCCCAAAAGTGTTTCAGGCTTGAGGCACGAATTCCATCACGGTACAGTAGATTCAAAATTGTGGATGTACTATGGAGGTTAAATATTCAAGAGACTTTCAACCGAATGGTAGTTTTTTAGAATTTTTAAATTGTACATTTTTTTTTAAAGAACAACTACCCTCACATGTTTTTAAACAAAAAGCTAACTGTGTCGAAAATAGCGGTGCCAAAGAATCTGACCCGTTGGGAACTTTGCCAATCGCGTTCAAAGCTTCCAGGTTGAGAATTTCAGATAAAAATCTTTTTGGATTCTAGCTATCTTAACATATCTACTCATTATTATAGATTTTTCAATTAATTTTGCTCATAAAAAATGTCTTACGGTCTACTTCTGTAAATAGCACTATGAAAATGGTAAAAATCTCGCACTATAAACTTAGATTAGTATTTATTATCTTCAAAAGTTTTAAAGAAAATTAATAAATTATTTCTAATAAGTTGTCGTAGAGTAATAAGAATATTGTTATTTGTGCATTCGATTTCCACTCGGGAGAGTAAATAAATTACTTTCTTCTGGTTATCTCAAGTTATATCAAAACAAGTTGTTGATCTCCGCCACTAACACGCCTCTAACTAACTACCTCTTTCCCTCTGCATTCCTATCCTGCAGTATGCGGGAAAAAGCGTTAAGTAAGGAAAAAGAATAACTTACACGGGCGGCACTTGTAGGCTACCTCGACGAATCTCCTAGATCCTGGACATGGATCCACGCCAAAAGCCTTTGGACTTGTGTGGAATTTACATTGACGTTTCTTCTGGCAAGCCTCTACCACAGTCTGCAACAAGGAATACTAAAACACATTAGTTAGTATGCCGATTCTACTTTTGCGTAATGGTTTAATATAGTAAACATTTTAAAGTAAACTTAATAATTCCATTGTAAAAGCGACTGTTGTGGGTTATATTTGCACTCGGGGAAGTTAAATATTTAATATTTTTATTCCATCGCTCTGGTAACGAGGCAAGATTAAGGTTTCGGTGGAAAGTAGAGAACAGAAGTGTCTTAATGGGAATGGAGAGTCTTAAAATTAGGTTCCCAGGTTTCCCTGCCCTGCTATGTGCGGGACAGAGCGGGAAGCTAACAAAAATTTTACCTAACAAAATTTTTTTTCCTATATACATAATAATTTATACCCCGGAATAGATATCGAACCTACAAACCATCGCAATAACAGTCAGATAATGTCCCACTGCGCCACTACGATATATAATATTCATGTTCGGTACAAAGCAAACATTTTCATATTTGATTAAATATTTTAGACGGAAACTAATTTAACCTTTCACCAAGTCAGTCGATACTTACATCCGCTTTATATTGGAGTAATAGATATGAGAAAATCGGTTATTGTTCAAATGATTGGAAATCTCCTCAAAATTTGCTCACTTCATAATATTTTAAGCATTTTTTAAAGTGTTAATCCACACTTAGGAAAGAAAAAACTAAACAAACACTTCATAATAACTTTTGTTGTAGGTTTCCTACCATATGTATTTTTTTTATATTATGGTTAGTGACATTCTATAGTGCCTTGAAAATAAAATCTGGATTCTGGAATCCAGGCGTAAAAGCAATATAGGAAGTGGCGGGGGCTGTCGTATCGTAACGGCACAGCATTTGAATGTAAACGCGGTATTTGTAGAATCGGATGAAGAAATATTTTCTCCTCCTCTCTCAAGAGAAAGAAATATTTTTATTTCCTTGCTCTGGTAACAAGATAAAGCACGTTGTTGAGTTCCGTCACTTAACTCGCGGATTGTATGAAAAGTGGAAAACGTAGTACTTCAACACTACTGAACTAGGCTCTATATAAAACTTTAATGTAATTTTTTCAATAAGAAACGTTAGTAATATGTTAGAAATACTTTATTAATATTTTCACTGTATACATCATATCGATTGAATCGACCAATACAACTAGAAATTTTACCTTACTGAGAAATGCTTAATAACTAGTTTCATTTCCAATATAATAGTAATCTATTATTTTTATATGGAAAACTGTTTCAGAGCTAAAATAGCTACAAATATCAATATTAGGTAATGAATATATAATATACTAGTACCATTATATCATCTGCGTAAATCTTATTAAGATAACAAACTTGGCACAGCTACCATTTACGGCTGTAGACTACAAGAAGCTTCTTCGCTTATTAAATCCTCAGTCTTTGCTGTAATGAGCGTTAATATATAACGACTAAAGTTGCTTTGGTTATTTATTTACATTGCTTAATGAGATATAGTAATAAGAAATTTTAAAAAAATCAGCTTAACTCTGTATACCACATTTACACTGTTCCCCATTTTTTACCGAATTCTGGAGTCTTTGCGTGTTGAGTGGCGGAACTCGACGCCGCACTTTCCTTCGATACCAAAGCGAAAAAATGAAAATATAAATTTAAATAAATATTTCATTTTCTCGAGTGAGGATCGAATCCACAAACAATCGTGTTAACAATCATTCGCTCTTGAGCCAGGAATGGCCTCGATATTTTTAAGATTCCTTTATTAAAATCTTTAAATGTAAAAGCGATAGGGTAATCCCCTACAAAAATATTTTCAATAGAGACAAAACCCTTTATAAAATTAATTCTCTACTAAACTTACACTTTAGCGAAGGGTATCTTTTTGTTTTAATTATTATGAAAAATATTAAAAAATATATAATAAAATAAGTTCATCATTTTCCAATTTCATATACATTTTCAATAGCAGAACTTTTATATTAAAAAAAGTTTCCGAATTGCTGTTCTGTAACGTTTACAAAATGTCAAACTCATTCATGCTACGATTACCACAATTTGAACTTAATGGATATTTCCCATTGTCTTAAAAGTCATGAACCCAAAAGTTAAATTCTTTTCTATTGTTAAAGTAAAGCTTGATCCATTTTATATGAGAAATTTCAAAACGAGTAAATCATATTAATATTATAAATGTAAATGTATGTTTGTTTGTCACGCTTTCACTAAAAAACGACTCAGCTGATTATCATGAAACTTTGTACAGATATTCTTAGGAGTATTAGAAAGGACATAGGATACTTTTGATTCTCGTTGAAGATTTTTAGATGATTATTAGATGTACTTATGCCATATATTTTTGAAATCCAAATGGGAAACTGGAAATTAATTGTTTTAATTTCTTTGCTCTCGTCGGTAACAAGAAAAATTACGACCTTAAGTTCCACCACTTAACACGTAATATTTAGAAAAGTGAGAACTGGATTTTCCCTAACACTAAATTCCTACTACTCTGCCTACTCTGACATATGTGGGAAGCTATTTTTTGCTTTCAATAAAGAGAAACTATTGACTAATTTTATTAAAACTTTTTTTAACCGACTTCTGTAGAAAAGAAGGAGAAGAAGTATTTTATTTTGTATGTTTGTTACCTCAGAAGTTTTGACTGGGTGAACCGATTTTGACGATTACGTTATAATTATGGGATCCGGTTGAAATTAAAAAAGGTTGTTTTTTTTTTTTGGTAAAAAATATAATGACACTGTAATAATTACAAGGGAAAACATGTTAAAATTGGAATCAGAAGTGAGATCCATCATCGTCGCATTTCTTTTCAACCAACTTCAAAAAAAGGAGAGGTTCCCAATACGCCCGAATATTTTTTATTTATGTTTTATGTAAGTATGTCAATATACCAAAATGTTAGTTTGCACAAAAATTATACCTAATTAATGAGATGGTAAAAATTTTACTTAGGACAACCATTAGCTAGTCGTTTGAGAAGCCTTTTAAATCCTTTTAAGGTCTACCCATCACTTAAAATCGTAAAATAAATTGTTTATTAACAAAAGTCTAGTATCTTAACGTTGACGTGGTGGTCCTAGTAATTTGGTATTGAAGTAAGATTGTAGATTGTGGTATAGAGGCCGGTCGTGGCGCAGCGGCACGAGGTGTGACTGCAAAACCGACTGGTTGTGGGTTCGATCCCCACTCGAGGAGATGAAATATTTACTTAAATTTATATTTTCATTTCTTCGCTCTGGTGTTGAGGTTAAGCGCGGCGTTGAATTCTGCCACTCAACACGCAATGCCTCCAGATTTCGGCAGAAAGTGGGGAACGGAGTGTCTTAACACTAGGTTCCCTCTGCCTACCCTGCTGTGTGCGGGATACAGCGTGAAGCTAATCTAATCTAAGATTGTTGTAGCATTAGCTTGACACCGTCTTCAAAATTATAAAATTAATTGCATATTCTTTACCTACTCTCGTATTGGTATTTTATCACAATCTACTTACGTAAATACAAACCCACCTCATTCGTTGAACGTATACCTTTGTATGGGTAATGTGTCGCCAATAGATTAATGGAGCGCGTAAATCTTTTCTTGAAATCTAATTTTATCAGCAATTCCTAAATGTAAATTCTTCTGGAAATTTGTAGGTTTTTGTTAAATGTTTTTAGGTATATATAAAATATTATATATTTTATGTCCGAAAAAGGATTAACCGTTAGAAAGTTAAGTAAATGATTGCTCATTTACTTAACTTTCTATCATAAGTACTTTATTAGAAAAAAATCGAAATAAGATATTTTGTCTGAGTGTTCTATAAGTCGGAGTCTTGTTTTTTCTTATGCTTGATGAACTTTGTACCTAGTATTACAACACTCAGTTTCCCTTAAGACACTTCCGTTTCCCACTTTACGCCGAATTCTGGAGGCACTGTGGTGTCGAATGGTGGAACACCCAATTGCTCATTCTAGTTGCCAACTTGGCTATATTAATAAAGTTAGTAGTTTACATAGTCTATTTTCTGTCAGCCATTCAGTAAAATCCATTTAACTATTGAATAAGTAAAATATATATATATTTTTAATGCTGCTCATATTATGCTACAACAATATTACAATAATTTATATACACATAATAAATACGTAGAGGCTAGTTATGGTTCAGGGTCATAGGAGTATGACCGTATATGTGACCGGTGGTAGGTTCGATTCCCGCTCGAGGAAATGGAATATCTAATATTTTTATTTCTTCGCTCTGATGTCAAAGCAAAGTGCGGCGTTAAGTGCCGCACCCAACACGCAATGCTTCCAGAATTCGGCGGAAAGTGAAGAACGGATTGTCTTAGCACTCGGTTCTCTCTACCTAATCTGTTGCATGCGGGATACAGTATGAAGCTGGTTTAAAAAAAATATTCGATATACTCCATGAAAGATTTATCATTGTTTATTATTTTTTGTGATAATTTTAAATAATTGTGAAAATTATCATATTATGTCAAATAGAGGCCCAAAATTAGCTTTGAATAATTTATAATTGAGTCAACTTAGCTAAAAATCATACTACACTGTTTTGCAGATCGTTTAATTTCCTACAAGAAAGCATATACATACATTGATTTTGATAACAATATAGTATATTATTAAATACCTTAACTTCTACGCCCAAAAGACCTCAAATCAAAATGCTGATTAACTTTATTTGGTAACCCTAAATGTAAACGAATGAATCATAAACGGATCTAAAAAAGAAAAGACATGCCAGTAACCATTCAATCTACGTTGAAAAGTGTCGTGAAAGACCGTTCTGTGACTTGCTGACTGGCCAGCCGAAAATTACTTGCGGTTTCTTTGTTGCTTCGAACGAAGTCGAGATTAGGGAACATTTTAAGGGCCCATATTGTTTTATTTTAATATTTTATATAATAGCCGTTTTTAAGGAAATATTTGATTAATTTTTTTTTTTTTTATTAATAAAAGTGTATTAAACATTATTGATTATAATATGATAGTAGGTACGTGCGGACTTTAAGAAAGGAAAATTCTAAAATAAAGACCAGTCGTGGCGCAGGGGAACAAAGTATGATAGTAAACGTGACTGGTTGTGGATTCGATCTCTACTCGAAATTAAATATATATTTAAATTTCCTTTTTTTTAGCTCTGGTGTCGAGGCAAAGAACAGTGTTGAGTTCCGCAACTCGACACGCAATGCCTCCAGAATTCAGTGGAAAGTGGGGAACGGAGTGTCTTAACAATAGGTTCCCTCTACCTACCCTGCTGTCAGGGGCTGCTGCGGGATACAGCGTGAAGCTGATTTATTTTATTTCATTTACAATATTTTTACACATATCATAATATTTAAAATATTTCATGAACTTCCTAGATTTACCTTAATATATTTTTGAATATAAGCTTAAAATAATTATTGTTATGACAATAGAAAAATATGATGTGCTTTGGTCATTTATATCAACTGATAACTGAAAGGGAAGTATATAAAATAACAAATTTTATTCACTTACATAGAAGTCAAATGTAAAAAAGTAGTAAAAAATTATATACAATTCTAACAAACAAAAGGGGAGTACAATTTTTGGGCCGGAGCACAAGCGTGAGTCTGTAAGTGGATGAAAACGTTGTGGGTTCGATTCCCACTCGAGAAAATGAAATATTTCATATTTTCATTTTCTCCCTCTGGCAAAGCACGGTGTTGAATTCCACCATTTGACACCAAATGAATTTGCCGAAAAAGTGGGCAACGGAAATATCTTGATGAACCTACGTATCTTAACACTCCCAGATTTCTCTACCTACCCTCCTATGTGCGGGATACAACGTAAAACTAAACAACAAAAAAAGATTTAAAAATTCAATAGATTCTAATCAATAAGTCTAATTCAGTACATTTCGTGGTAATCAAATTTTAATATTTATTATAATATTTTATAAAACAAAAGGTTTAAGTTGAACAATGAGCGTATTTATGGACATAAAACCACATTAATCCGTTATCATTACATCAGATCTCGCTTTATGAATATCAAAGAGATTAACTAACGATTAAATCACGTACATAATTGTTTGTTTTCGTACAATAACTAATAAAATATTTAATATATATTCAATTGATAAATAAAATATCAGTTTCACGCTGTATCTCGCATATAGCAGGGTGGGCAGAGGGAACCTAGTGTTCAGACACTCCGTCCCCCATTTTCCGCCGAATTCTAAAGGGATTGCGTGTTCAGTAGCGGAACACCAGAGCGAAGAAATGAAAATATAAATTTAAATAAATATTTAATTTTAACGCGGAGACTATCGAACCCACAACCTGGGAATCTTTGGATCCAAGCAGCAACCATCAAGTTCAGCGACAAAGTAAACAATATTATTTTTTTGCTTCCATATGTTTTTTTTTTTACTTTTAAGATACGTACATATGTACGTACGTTTGCATCAAAAAATCACAATTTACTAAATTATGTTGACGATTCTAACAAACAACATTTATCAACAAATTTGTGTGAAGTTAATAAAAGATGTGAATAATATCATTTAATATCCAAGTCGGCACTTCATTGTATGATGTAAAAACTATTAAAATGTTCAGATGGACGGAGTGTCAGAACACTAGGTCTAAAGTTTCCTCTGCCCTGCTTTATGCGGGGTACAACGTGAAGCTGAAAAAAGTTTATTAAAATGTGTCGCAACATTTTCTTCATTTTCCAGGATTAAAATTTTACCTCATGATATTCAAGAAATAAGATATTTTATAAAAAAAATATCTTTTCAAAACTAACATAAAGGCAGTCAAAACAAGAATAAACCGTCGTCCATAAAGGGGTCGTTGTGAATGCAAAATTTCTATATAGTTACGCTCCGAGAAAACTATTAACAGTTATGAGCGAACTCCTCTCTTTAACTAAGCATAGTAGCTACATATTAGCTTTCCGATATTTTCCACATGTAAATTAAATAAAATCAGCTTCACGCTGTATCCCGCACACAGCAGGCTAGGCAGAGGGAACCTAGTGCTAAGAAACACCGTTCCTTACTTTCCGCCGAGTTCCGGAGGCATTGCGTGTTGAGTGGCGGAACTTAACGCCGCGCTTTTGCCTTGGCACCAGAGCGAAATGAAAAAGTAAATGTAAGTAATAATTTTATCTCCTCGAGTGGGGATCGGACCCGATTCGATTCCCGACCCCGGAGTCGATTTTACAGTCACACTCTGTGCCCCTGCGCCGCTACTGGCCTCTACTCCGTTCCTTACTTTCCGCCCAATTTTCGAAACATTACATTATTGAGCGGCAGAACTCAACGCCGCGCAATCTATAATAGCTAATATTTTAAATATAATCTCGTCCGTTGTTTTTACAGCCAGACTTCGTCCTAATACCCAACGACAGCCTTTACAAATAAATGTTGTCTTATTTTTTTTCCGCTTTACGGTGTATGCTTCACACATTAGGGTAGACAGAGAAAACCTAATGCTAAGACACTCCGTTCCCAACTTTCCGTTGAACTCTGGAGGTATTGCCTATTAAGTGGCGGAACTCAATCCGACACTAGAACGAAGAAATCAAAATATACATTTAAATAAATATTTCATTTTCTCGAGTGGAGATCGAACCAACAGCTAGTCGCGTTTACTGTCACACTTTGTTCCCCTGCGTCTCGAGTGCTTCCTTGTCTTGTCTTCTTGTCTTTGTCTTTATTAATAATGTAAACAAGCCGGACACGGCTTTAGACTATGTAAACGATATTAGCATAGTTTAAACACCATGTAATATATATTATGTCAAACGTACATGAACTAATTAATTATTATAATTATTATCGAAACAATATAGGCCGTGGTGGCGCAGTGGTTAAGGCGTGAGACGGTAAATGCGATGATTGTAGATTCGATTTCCACACAGAGGAATGGATATTGAATAATATTTTTATATGATTGCTTTGGCAATAATGCCTCCACAATTCGGCGGAAGTTGGAGAACGGGGCGTCTTTACATTAAGTTCTCTCTGTCAACCATGTTATATAGTGTGAGGCTGAAAAATAAACAAAATAAAATATAATAAGACACCTGCGATACGAAAAGTAGAAACTTTATTTTACTAATAATAGTAAGGTGAAGTGACTGTTTTTAATTATTTGCTATTAAGACTTAAGGAATTTGTTTAAAATCAAATTATATAAATTGACAAATATTCAATTTCGAGATAAACCTATGTTTTTCAATGATAAAAAACTTTTACTCAAAGTTTTATTTCAAGTATGTGACAAAATCATTACACCTTGAACTTCTGTATATTTAAACTGTAAAAACTCTAAATAAATTGTGTTTTAAATTCGACATTTTCGAACAGTATTTTACAAAAAATTTAACCAATTAAGAGACAGGCGGATAATATATTCAAAATGTATATATGAAATTAAAGTTAATATGTCAAAAGTAATAAAAAAAACATGATAAAAGTCATAATAGCTTTCAGAAAACTACTGAGAACATCCCTAATTGAATCAATGACCATGTATGGGGTTAAATAAAGGAATTATAAAACCGGACAAGCGCGAGTCGACCACCGAGGTTTCCGCAAAAAAATGGAGGTCACAATCTGACACCTCACTTGAACTAGCGGCTTTAATACCAAATTTTGTCCCATATTTAAGGTCATTATATTTTAAGATTTAACCACAAATGTATATATATAGTTTTTAATTTTTTTTCTGAACTATTACTACTAGTAGATGCTAGCTGCCAAATTTCATAATTCTAAGTCAATCAGAAGTACCCTATGAATTTGGATTCCCTTGATAGTGTTAAAATACGCCTTTTTTTGCGATATAAACGGCCATATCTTTTTTTAAGTAAATGTAGAATTTTTTTTGGAAATCATGGGGCCGTAGATATGAGTATGTGGTTTAAATTTGAGCTCGATATCTCCAAACGTTCCTGAGATAAAGGCTCTTGACAGACAGACAGACGGACAACAAAGTGATCTTATAAGGGTTTCTTTTTTCATTAAAAGTTACGGAACCCTAAAAACGTGTTTATATGTAAATATGTAAAGAATATCTTGAAAAATTTATTTATTTATATTAATCATCTAGATATACCCAGCTTTTGCGACTATAATCTAGCACTCACACTATGCACTGCTATATTTATTGAAATTAAATATGGTAGTATTAAAGAGAAAAATTGTGATCCTTTTACGGGTATAAGTTCAAAGTTGCTATCTGCTTTCGAATCTGTTTGACTTCCTACAATACGATTAGATACATCTAAGACTTACCTATCGTCAATAAGATTAGATATTTCTAGGAATTAATTTTGAAATTTTCGTATAGTTATATAATTGTGCTTTTTTTATGGAAAAGGAAAAGGCAACGAGCGTTCGGGTCACCTGATGGTAAGTGATCACCGCCGTCCACGACACCGTGCAACACCAAAGGAGCTACAAGGGGGTTGCCGGCCTTTAAAGTGGAGATAGACGCGCTTATAGAAGGTACCCATGTCGTATCGACCTGGAAACACTGCCGCAGATAGGCCATTCCACAGTTCTGTGGCGCGTGGAAGGAAAATGAAAGGAACGGAAAGAAGTTCTTTAACTGTCATGACTTTTAGAGAATATAGGTCAATTTATATCCTAAACAATCGTAACTTTCTTCACTGGTCATCCTTATATTTTTTACTAATCTTTATAAATTACTAGAGGGCGCGCGCGGCTTCGCCCGCTTATTAGGAGTGAATTCTAAAAAAACCACGAAACACGTGTTCAATAAAATATTTTTAACAGTCTGAATTGATTTTTTTATAAAAATCGGTGGCAATTTAAAGATTTTTCCATATAAACTTTCAACCCCTTATTTGAACCCTTAGGAGGTGAATTCTTAAAAACCATGAAACACGTGTTCAATGAAATATTTTTAAGAGTCTGAATTTCAAATTTTATAAAAATCTGTACAGATTAAAAATTTTTTCCATACAATCTTTCAACCCCTATTTCATCCCTTTAGGGTTAAAATTTTTCAATTTCCCTTCTTAGTGGATGTCCAGAATATGAAAATAAACATCTGCCCAAATTTCACGTTTCTACCATCAGCAGTTACGGCTCTGCGTACGTCTTACCTCAGTCAGTCAGCACAAGTCCTTTTATATATATAGATTACTTGCAAGAACATTTCAATTTCTATTCACAGTTATTTTATGAATATCTGCATGTTTAATATTCATTTTTATTTTTCACAGTACAGTTAGGAGGGTTATAAAATCTAGAAAAGCTTTGTAAATAAAATCGTTATTGTGTGTTTTGTGGTTTACTGATATAGAATAAGCATTTATTATTCATGTTTCGTCTATATTGAGGCCAGTCGTGGCGCAGGGGCACAAAGTGTGACTGTAAAACCGACTGGTTGTGGGTTCGATCCCCACTCGAGGAGATGAAACATTTACTTAAATTTATATTTCCATTTCTTCGCTCTGGTGTCGAGGACAAGCGCGGCTTAGAGTTCTACCACTCGACACGCAATGCCTCCATAATTCTGCAGAAAGTGGGGACCGGAGTGTCTTAACACTACGTTCTCTCTGTGAGCAAGATACAGCGTGAAGCTGATTTATTTATTTTATTTTGTCTATATTGAATTATTAAAAAAAAACATGTCATTACGTCCACATCAAATTTTATGACCACATTCACTTGGTCGATATTAAAATACTATTGAATGTAGGGTAATTGTAATATTATTAATTAACTTTAGCATCCACGATATAAAATTTTGCTCGAAACTTTTGTAACAAAAAGTCTTTAAGTTAGTTTTCCCAAATAGGCACAGTGGTCGAAACTTGGTTAATCGGAAACTACCCTCTCTACTTCTTCATAGAAAATAAATGGAATATCAAAAAATCATCTTATGTAGAAACATAAAACAATTACCAAATATATTCTTAAAATCCATCTCAGAGTTGACAGCAATTTATAAATACGGCCCTTAAAACAGTTAACACACACAGAAAGTGTACAAGTCTCTATCGTCTGCCTGTCTGTGTCTGTCTCTGATGTCGAGGCAAAGCGCGGCGTTGAGTTCTGCCACTCAACACGCAATGCCTCGAGATTTTGGCAGAAAGTGGGGAACGGAATGTCTTAACATGAGGTTTCCTCTGCCTACCCTGCTGTGTACGGGATACAGCGTGAAGCTAATAGAAAGTGTACAAAATTATTAAAAACGAACCTGCAATGCACTAGGCCAAGTGCAAGAAGTATCACCAACGACTTCCACAGCGACTGGCTGGTACTCTGTCAGCTCTGATGAACAGGAGGTTTGAGATGCTGAAGCTCCATATTGTGCCACTTGTATACTAATAGTTGTTCCTCTTGGGCATATAAGTGTTACCATTTCCTCGTCACAGGCGGCTTTTTGATGTGTTCTCAGCGTGCCGAGAAGTAATTCTGTAGACAAAATAAAATAAGATTAAATTATCAAAAATATCGTTACAATAAAATTATAATAATAGCTTTTTTTTCAGCTTCACGGTGTATCTTACATGTAGCAGGCAGCCAGAGGGAGCCTAGTAATAAGACACTCTGCTCTCCACTTTCCACGAAGTATTGCGTGTTGATTAGCGAAACTCAACGCCGCGCTTTGCCTTGGCACCAGAGCGAAGAAGTGAAAATATAAAATATTTCATTTCCTCGAGTGGAAATCGAACTCGCATCCTGTCGCGTTTACAGTCACACGCTAGTGCCTCTGCGCCACGACTGGCTTTCGACAATAACAGCTATCACCAATAATTAGAAAACATAATTGCATTTAATCTTCTCAATTTACTTCAAAACATTGAATAATCTAAAGTCAACAGGCATGGAAATTTGAATACAGCTATAAATTAATTCAATCCAACAGAATCCGCAATATATGCTACAATAATCAATATCGAATCTAAACGCTATCAGCTCAGAACGCACCACTCTATAGGCTCGTAATGTCTCATTACAACGTAGCTATAGCTGTTAGGCAAATATACCCATTGCCCATAGCCCACCTGTGAGACGGGATTGCGGAAACCCAATATAAATTATGTAAATATACCCAACTCGGTGCTAATCACATCTGCATGATACAGATCACGTTCGGCATTTGACTGCAATTATCATATAAACTTATTTGTTTTTTCTTTTATTTAAACTGCTTTTTTTTTTGTTTTTCGTTATGAAGTTATAGTCAGCTTTACGCTGTATCCCGCACACAGCAGGGTAGGCAGAGGGAACCTAGTGTTAACACACTCCGTTCGCCACTTTCTGCCGATTTTGGAGGCATTTCGTGTTGAGTGGCAAAACGGAATTCAATGCCGTACTATATATATATCATAACTAAAGCGAGGATATGATAATATTAAATATTTCCTTATCCCAAACGGGAATCAAACCCACAATTGTCAATAATTTTATACAATAGGTAATATATATAGTACAATACACTTCCACTATTTTGCGTGGTTGCTAGTTCACACTATATTCTTTATATATGTATATATTTTTAACTCCCTTATTAAAGCAGAGGGTGTTATAAGTTGGACGTGCCTATGTATATGTGTATGGCATCATAGCTCTAAAGCGGATGAATCAATTTTGATTTAGTTTTTTTTTAAATGACTTACACAAGAGTAGTCTTAGCCGCAGTTCGAGAAAATAGAAATATGGTCACTCGTTTGAAGGCTATCACTTCCTTCCTAGTTGTTTCTTTTACTTTCTATATTTTATTGTGTTGGTTTTTAATTATCAATTATGGCAAATGATTTCTTGGTCGTAAACAATTTTACTTCAGATATTTATATGTAATTTTTTTAAAGATGACTTGACCAATATGTTGTATATGCATAAAGCTGCGCAGAAGCCGCGTCTGCGGGCGGGTTTCTAGTGATTTATAGAGGCCAGTCGTGGCGCAGGGGCACAAGCTTATGACTGTAAGCACGAGTTGTGGGTTCAATTTTCGACTCAAAGAAATTAAATATTTACTATTTTCATTTCCTTCCTCTGGTAACGAGACAAAGCGCAGCGTTCCAGAATTCAGCGGAAAGCGGGGTACAAAAGTGTAATATGGAAAAGTGTCTTAACACTAGCTTCCCAGATTCTCTTCTATTCAACTATTTCAAACTATTGCACCAAAAGAGACGATATTGGTGTTTTTTTGGTTCTTATTCGAATCCGTAAACACAAGAAACATATCGCACCTCCATTTTAATTTTTTTATTGTTTTTATAAAATACAAACGATCCATTCTATCCTATTCATAAATAAGAGACTTAAAATAAAAATAAACAACATATATCCGACTTTTAACGCTTGCTGATAATATATTACTATATTATCAGTTACTTTTCATAAAGCGTAGTACAAAGTAAAGTTTGTCAAAACAGATACCAATTTTTTACTCTTCCTATGATTCATGAGTCCGACGAGAGTAGAGACCAAACGATTGATCATTTTAAATTTACGATCGACGATTCTGTGCTGGCATGATTACTTGGTAATATGAACTCAGGGAATAAAATATGTTTGAAATTCAAAATTACTGTTTCGGGTTTTTTGCAGCTATATTTTATACTGGCTTAAGTGATAAAGTTGGTGGGAAACAAAAACGATAAACCATAGAAATTAATAAATATTTAAAAAAAATCTAATCATCAGCTTCACGCTGTATCCCGCACACAGCTGGGTAGGCAGAGGGAACCTAGTCCAAATTCCGTTCCCCACCTTCTGCCGAATTCTGGAGGCATTGCGTGATGAGTGACAGAACTCAACGCCGCGCTTAACCTCGACACCAGAGCGAAGAAATGGAAATATAAATTTAAGTAAATATTTCATCTCCTCGAGTGGGTATCGAACCCACAACCAGTCGGTTTTACAGTCACACCTCGTGCCGCTGCGCCACGACTGGAATACTTTTTTTTTAGAACAAAAGTGTATAAGTCAATTATTTTGAATGTTTTCAGTAATTAAAAAAAACTTCGACATCGTAACGTAGTTTTAATTTTTTTTTTAAATATATATTATACCTATTTTTTAAACCTAACATGACTTCGTCGTCCGTGCGGTAACTAGAACCAAAAAAAAACAATCACAGTCCAACTAAAAAGAAATAAATCACTTCACTAACATCAAAAGTCCCATAAATCTCACGGTATCATGTCCACGGACACATATGCATGCAGGCTATAATAAAATTGTAGGCTAAAAATATTTATAATAAAGAGGCCATTCGTGGCGCAGGGGCACAAAGTATTATTGTAACGCGTCTGGTTGTGGGTTCGATCCCCACTCGAGGAAAAGGAGGAAATATTTATTTTTAATTTATATTTCTATTTCTTCGCTCTGGTGACGAGTCAAAGCGCGGCGTTGAGTTCCGCCACTCAACATGCTGTGTCTCCAGAATTCGACGCTAAGTGGCGAACGGAGTGTCTTTAACACTAGGTTCCCTCTGCCTACCCTGCTGTGTGCGGGATACAGCGTGAAGCTGATTTATTTTATTTATTTTAAAACATTTATAAGAACCAACTGTTACCCTCTAGCTAAGTCATTTAGACAACGGGTCATTAAGGGGTGTCATCTATTTATAGCTTACTCGTATTTCATACTCGACGAGAGGCGTAATAGGCCGCACGTGGCGAATGATCGACATTGCTTTTGGTGTTGAGTCCAATTTAAAAGATTAAATTTTATATTAGTTTTTAGTTCCGAGGCCGTCGTGGCACGGCTATAAGCGACTGACTGTAAGGATTGTTGTCAAATCTCACTGAGGGGAATTAATTATTTTCATTTTCACGTTTCAATAAGACAAAGGCGCGGCGTTGAATTACGCCAGTCAACGCTCAATATTCCTCACGAGACTTCATGCTTTATACCGCACATAGCCAGGTAGATGGAAACTTGGTACTTAGTGTTAAAATACTCCGTTCTGAGCGACGGAATTCAACGCCACATTTTTGCCGTTATCAGAGCGAAGAAATAAAAATATTAAATATTTAATTGTCTTGAGTGAGTGGAAATCAAATCCACAACCTATCGCGATTACAGTCGCACATGCTCCTGCGCGACGATCAGGCTAAATGGTAGTAAACATTCAAAATTAATTATAAAGATAAATCATTTGGAAATATTTTATAAAACAGCTCAATACCTAATACCTCAACACGTATAGTTATAAGCATGCTGAACTACATAGTAGGTACTTAACGTTGAACGTGACTGACTGACCGATTTCAACTCTAGAATAACATCATAAAGGACATAACTGAGTTAACTTAATATTACATATATCAACCATTTAAAAGTATTTATATTCAAAATTACATTTAAATTCAAATTAACATTGTATAAGAAAGACATTTAAATCTGGCATATGAACTATAAACTAACACAACCATCCATTATCTCCTTTAAGATTTTTATTTGAAGTATGTACTCTCAACAAAAATAACTATCCGAATTCGGAACCACTTGTACCAAACAAAAAGCATCTGTTCTTGCGGTTAACATGCATATACTTAAGGGGGAGTGTTCTATGAAGAATTAAAATATAATGGAATAGGATTTTTTTTCAGGTTCACGCTACATTCCGTATATAGCAGGGTATGCAGAGAGAGATTAGTGTTTAGACACTCTATTCTTAACTTTCCGCTAAACACTGGAGGCATTGTGTGTTGAGTGGTGATGTAAAGAGGGAGCCAAGTTCAGTATTGAACAATTCACACAGAGAAATCGTTGATCTATATGGTTGCCAAGATCTGTGAAGCTTAAGATTTGATTCGACATTTTTTATATATACGGTATATTATATCTTCGATAAGGCCAGCCGTATCGCAAAGTTTGACTATAAACGCGACTAGTTGTGAGTTGGATACCTACTAGAGAAAATGAAGTATTTATTAAAATTTATATTTTCTTCGTTCTGGTGTCGAGGCAAAGCGCGGCGTTGAGTTCCGCCACTCAACACACTATACCTTCAAAATTTGGCGGAAAGTGGGGAACGGAGTATCTTAACACTAAGTTCCCTCTACATACCATGCTGTGTGATGAGATACACTGTATCCCGCACACATCAGATAAAAAAGTTATATCTTCAAGTTTCCAATTTCAGCTCGTGCTAGATATATATTTTTAAATTGACATATATATATGAACTGTTCTCTATAATTACTACATACTATTACTTTAAATGAAAACATAAATATAACTTTACACGCGGAAGCGAAATAACAACAATATTTTTTGTAATTTAAATAGACATTGTAAACGTAGTAGCGTTCTTTGGTTATATAAAAGGCTGACAGTACTGTCATTAAAACAGGATGCGGTAATTGATGTGGCTTATGTAATTTTTTTTAACTTTACACTGTATCACGCACATAGCATTGTAGGCAGAGAGAACATGATGTTAAGATACTTTCTGTAGTGGGATCGAACCCACAACCATTGTTGTGTCGTCTGCGGGTCATAAAATAACAGTAAACTTAAAAAAAAAATCACACAAAATATATAGAACCTAAACCTTGCGTAATACAAACAAATCACTACCACTCATACATATGTCCACAGCCGGCTTTAGATTTCGTCGAAACGCCATAAATCACTCAATGTAGGCCGTTTCCACTATAGACTGGCTCGTAAAAACTTTGATAGCATGACTCTTGCATTCCTCGATCCTCGAACATTAATGTCACATCCTCGCATTGACAAACATTTTTTTTTTAGGAAAAAGTCCCCTCGCACGGTTTCTGGGAACATAAATTTGGTTCACTTCAAAGATGCATTGTTCGTTTAGACAACACGCTTCGAGCCCCAGCCTAATAACTACGGCTTTGATCTTGAAAGTGTTTTCAGGAATACAATTTAATAAATGTTACTTTTTGTATGTTTATTGAGTAAACTCCCTTGTCTCGTAAGCGAGTAAGTAATGAAACGTCATGGTGTTTTGGTATAACTTTATTTGGGGTACAAGTTCTTTTCTAAAATCTATTACAAATTCTATTATAAACGTATGACTGTAAGTGTGATGGTTGTAGGTTTGATTTCTACTCGAGAATGAATTGATTTGATTATAAATTGTATAATATTTTCATTTTCCGGGTATGGTAACGAATACACATACCCCAGTACTAGGACATAACATAGCATCACACACCTATCCATCATACACCAAGTGTTAGCGTTGACGCACCGCAAGACACTGCGAAACTATCTAAATATAATATATAAAATTTAAATGCCATAGCAATTCACTTAGCCAAGCACACTAGCACTAGCGAAGCCAAGCAGCAGTCGGTTGTGACTACATTAGTTAATAGTAAAATATAGGGTCAATGAACTCTAACAGTCTAAATCGTAAATAATCAATATTTGGTTAATATCTAATATCTTTATGATATTTAATTAAGTATATTGACAGATTACCTTTAAGTATATTGATAGATTAATTAAATATATTATATTGTAGGACATTAAATAGACTCATATTATATAATATTTATAAATTGTAAATAGTACGTATTTTGAAATAATAGTTTTATATCATATTATAAACGATACTATTATATTTATATTTCGTTTTTTAGAAATATGTTAAATATTTACTAATATATATAGAAATTACATTTATAAGTAATTATAATTCACCAAACCTATTTAACTCTCATTTCACAATTCACATACACGCATCTAACAAAGATGGCGGCAGGCATTCTGCGTACATTAATATAATTGTAAATTTACATACCTCATAAGACATCTTCATGTATTTATTGCCATTTACTAAATAAATAATAGTTATCTCTGGATGTTGACGGCATTATATGTATTAATATCACTCTTCTTTGATTTAATAATACTCTATTAAAAACTTACCGACGAAGTATTCCAAAACAAACAATCGTAAATAGTGAAAGCACTTATAACTTATCTCAATATCCTTAAATACTTATATCACAATTGAACACATAATCTTACATGCTTTTTAAATATTACATATAACTAAATATATATGTATTATAAATTAAAACTTCTCTAAACATTTTTAACATCCATCGTTCTTTAGACGCGTCCGCCATCTCCCTTCTCTTTGTTTCCTTTTTTTCACTTTGACGTTGACAGTCGCTTATTCAGCCAACAGGATATTTTACAATAATTAAAATATTAATTATGTGATTATTTATTTTAAATTAAAATACACAACGATTAAATATAACTATTAAATATTTTTAAATTAATACATTTTATATCTACGTGTTTTACCTACGGTATATAACATCACTATAATATTACTTGTGAACGGAACGCGTAATTAAAAAACTGAAGTAAACTATTATTTATAAGATTATATTTATCGTAAACTATAAATAAAATAATATTAAAATTTATATTTAAAATATATCGTTTTATAAATTATTATTATTTTGAATTAATTATATTATTTACCTACACATTTTAGTTCTAGTATGGATCGTTACAAAGCGAAGTGTATTAACACTAGAATCACAGGTTCCCTTTGTCTAACCTTCAACAGCGTGAAACAAAGAAATATATACATAGCACATAAAAATAATTATATTTTTGTTCAACTATGTAAAGCTCTATATTGCTAAATCGCGGAAAAAAAATAATATCAGAGGTGAGTGAAATCAAACTCACAACTTTCGTCTTTACTCCATCCCACTGTGCCTCAACGGCATATGTGGAAATATCTAAATATAGCACAAACATATTTCAACTTGAAGGATAAACAAAGCATGCATCACACCCACTGCTCTTTTATGTCGATATCAATACACTTTGGGTGGTCAGCTTAACGCCACTTTATACGAGTATATACTAACATGTGAATTTTATATATTTACTGATGTTTGAATACATTTTCGATTATTTTAATATATTTGAAATATTTTTATATTTAGAATATTTTGGTTTCTACTTCATATTTTGTTATTCATATTTAACAGGATATTTCAGCAATGTGACGCCATAGTTTACCGGCCAAAACTTTAATAGAAAATCATTATTTCCCGTTTTGGAGAGAAATTGCACAAAAATATGTATAACGCAAAAAGTAGATATTGAAACACTTATTCACTTCCAATAGCTATATTTCTTACAATAATGTTAATTACAATCTACTATACTCCGTACTCAAATCAAAAACATTTTCCCGCCCAAATTTTATAATAAGTCCATGCGCGCGTCATTCCTTTCCCGCCAAGCCCCTCCCCGACCGCTCGCCGACGGCGTATCCGAGAGTTGCCGACGAGCCGGGTGGCGCGTAACATCGGCCATCCTGCAAAGTGAATACCAATATGGTATTCACAAAAACTAATTAAAAGGAAGCCCTCACATGACAGCTGAATGACAATGCCACTTAGGTTATTATTAGTTTCGGACAGATTAACTTTCTAACAGATCAATCAGGTCTTG
>JAATLQ010022092.1:0-46494 GCA_013421005.1 Heliconius erato x Heliconius himera
CTTCAAATTATCACATTATATTTATTATACATTTGGTACGAGTCTTTATGTGCATCATATTTATTAGTACCGTAGTACTTAAGAGTTCGACTCGACCGCTGCCTTCCGAGCATCACCACCACCTATATATACGGAACGACGGTCGCGACACTCGGGACGACAATACACGAACTCGTCTCGATTAATATTTTATTCAAAATATATAGTTTGTATTATTCATAATTAACTATGTTATTTATTTGTATTGCCATGAATATTTTATTTAATTAATTTATTTATTTTTAACTTATACTCAAGGTACATACTGTTACAACCTGCATACAGTTTATACATATAAAGAAATAGAATATTATATTGTCGCTGAAACATTATACCTAATGTTAGTTAATTAGCCCATTCCTTACTTGCGACTCATAAATTTTATTAGTCTTTAGAGAATAGATTATACTTGTAAGAAAATATTTGAGTTTAAACTTAAAAATGTTTTATATAACTCGAAGATTTTTCATTTCTGAGAGTTCAGTAAAATAATTTTATATAACATCTTTCAATAGAAGTCAGTGCGGTAAGAAGCAAGCAAGAAGTAAGCAAGCACTTCACGCGCACGCACATAGCGGGGTAGGCAGGGGTAGACAATATCGTTCTCCACTTTCCACCGAATTCTGGAGGCATTGAGTGTTGAATGGCGGAACTCAACGCCACGCTTTGCCTAGTTACTAGAGCGATCCAATGAAAATATTAAATATTTCATTTTCTCAACTGGGAATCGACCCCACAACCTCTTATAATTACAGTCACCGTTTGTTCCCATGCTCCACAAACGTCCAATATAATGCAAAAACGTAGAAAAATTTTTTTTAAGAAAATTAATATCGATATTATCATTCCATTTTAATATTAGCAATGTTGCAGTTTAAAAATTTTCTACGATGCAAAGCGAAGTCATTATTTTCTTTATCGATGAATCGTGCTATAATAACATCATGCAGCTTTACTTATCGCAGTAAAAGCTTGTACGGTAATTTTCATTTTTAAAATTGCAACAAATTTAGTGTTTCTGCTATAATAGTTAGTTACAAAGTCTCCGAGTGTTATAAAAGGCATATTGAAAATTAAATTGCCGTATTTATACATTTTTTGCTTAATAAATTTCTATGTAAATGTTAGGTGTGTAAGCGACATTATTCTTTGAGTTTTTTTTTAAACTTATTTTTAGTAGTAGCTGGTCCTATAATGATGCAAGTTCAGTAAAAGGTGTACACAAAAATATACAAGAATATTTTGATATTTTACCTAATAAAGTAAACAATATATATTTCTTTGCGGCGTTGAGTTCTGCCACTCAACACGGGGAACGGAGTGCCTTAACACTAGGTTCCCTCTGCCTACCCTGCAGATTGCGGGATACAGCGTGAAGTTTCTTTATTAAATTTTAATTCGTTCTTAATTACATTAAAATATTAATTACCTATACAAATTCCAAATTGACATTATACAGCTATAAATAATCATTAAAAATATAATCAATTCACAAACTCTTAAGCACAAAATGAGACCGTAAACGCGACAGATTGTGACTTCAATCCACACGAGGGAATGAATTATTTATTTCATAATATTTTCATTTCTTCACTCTGGCTACAAACCAAAAACCCGCCATTGAGTACCGCTACTCAACACGCAATGTCTCCAACTCGACGGAAAACGGGGAACGGAGTGTCTTAACACTAGGTTCCCTCTACTTGCCCTTCCTACCCTTCTACGCGAAAAATCAGCTTCACGCTGTATCCTGCACACAGCAGGGTAGGCAGAGGGAATCTAGTGTTAAGACACTTCGTTCCCCACTTTCTGCCGAATTATAAGAATATTTCATCTCCTCGAGTGGGGCTCGAATCCACAACCAGCCAGTTTTACAGTCACACTTCGTGCCGCTGCGCCACGATTGGCCTCAAAAAGACTCTGGCGAAAAAGACTCTTACACTATTATTTTTAGCAGAAATCCTTACTATTTCGTAGAATTTAATCCACTCTGCCGTTATCGCTACATAGAAAGCCTCCAAAAGACCCATGAATACTCCGTTAAATCGTCATTAAACCCGAACGATTCGAACTAGAACGGTAGCAATTAACCCTTCTATCGCTTATAACAATTTGCACTGCCATTGTAGAGTGACCCTCGGTCGATCTGACCCTCGGTTGATTTTAAACACTCCTTGTCATATTGGTAGTTGGAGCTGTGGGGTGGCGTGGCCATGCTTTCTTTATTTATTGGACTAAAAGACTAAATATTATGGAAATAAAAATCTTGGATAGAGTGACTTTGTTCGTTTTTGGTAATAATTTTTTACAAGAATCCTGTTCAAATTGATCTGAAGAAAAAATATTTGAGGCTGCATTTAAGATTAATACGTGTGAGAGATGTGTTTTTTTTAGCTTCTCGATGTATACCGCATAGAAGAGGTTAAGCAGATTGAAAGTAGTGTTAAGATACTCTATTACCCATTTGCAGCTCAATTTTCTAGATATTATGTATTGTGCAGCGGAACTCAACACTGCGTTTTATTTTGTTACTGCAACCTGCAACCGATCGTTGTGTATAAGAGTATTATCACGCACTGTGTCGCTGCGCCACGATGGTCCAATACGAGATTGTATATTGATCTTTGTCGAGATACCAGAGCGAAAAAAATTAAAATATTAAATATTTCATTTTTTCGGGTGGGATCGAACCCACAACCCGACACGATTGCACTCACACGCTTGTGCCCTTACGCCTCGACTAGCCTCACCTTTCCAATAATCATGTAAACTTTAACAAAATTGCAGAAATAAGATGTTGTAATAATTTTCTATTTTACTTTATACAGTGACATGAAGAAGTCACGCTTGAAATAATGTAGTATACTTCACTTTTCCAACTAGATGTTCAGCTTTTAAATTGCAATATATGTCGTCTTGATTTAAAATATGGTTTATTAAGAAATATAAGTATTTGAATTTGATAATTTACTTGAAATCCATTATTTTTGGATAAAAGTTAGTATTATCAAACTACTTTGTTTTATAAATTTTAAATATCTTTTATTATTAAAATTTCCTAAATATATAACTCTGATGTAGGATTCTTAGCATTTTGCTTGAGCGTTCCTCTGTATGTCCATTACAGGGCTTAGGGTAAATTGAACCGGGAGAAAAGGTAGTGCCGTGGAGCGCAAGAAATAGAAACTATTGCAATTGTTTAGAGAAAATTTGAATATTCAGAGGAAAAATGTAGAAAATTGTTTATAAATTGAAAAGATTTGAGCACTGAAATAGAATTATTTAAATTTCGTTAGCAATAAAATTTAAAGTAAGTTTTAAAATAAATATACTAAGAATCACTTAAAGTAATTTTATGAATAAAGTTTTATTGAGGCCAGTCGTGGCACACAAGCGTGTGACTGTGTACACGACGGGTTGTGGGTTCGCTTCACCAGCTCAAAAAATGAAATATTTATTATATTTTCATTTCTACGCTCTGATGTAGAGGCAAAGCGCGGCGTTGAGTTCCGTCACTCACTACGCAATGTCGTCACGATTTGCGTAGTGTCTTAGTACTAGGTTTCCTCTGTGTACTCTGCTACGTACAGGATGCAGCGTGAATATGAGTAAAAAATGTAAAGTTAATATTAATGTATGATTATTGATTACAATATAATTATTTTTGATACTTTTAAAAGCATATGCACTCTACATTTTCATATATGAATCAGTACATAGGAAGCTAATCTTAATACCATAAACTTTCGACCCTCTGATACAAACTAGGTTGTAAAATTATTATCGCGAAACTACTCGTAACTTACTTGATGTAAAGATTTATATGAGATTTTTGCTTTGAAACTTCACTTTAACGGAATACCAACTTTAAGGAAATAAGTTAAATTCTACATATATTATTTATATTTAACCAAAGAAGAAATTAAAATGGGTTATCTTATTGGGCGAAATACGAATTGGTTCAAGCTGTGTCGCCCTTTCTCTTGTTATCAGAGCTAGGAGGTGAATTTAACTCAATATTACAAGTGGAAATCGAACACCCAGCCTTCGTCGTATTTTACAATTAGACAATGTGCTGCTGTACCATGATGAACCCAATTTTTTTCTTCTGTATCGCTTTACTCCCATCACTTCGTTCCCATTAAGACACTTCCGTTCCTCACTTTCCACTGAATTCTCGAGGCATTTCGTATTGACTGGTAGAACATAATGCAACGTTTTCTCTTGTAACCAGTATGAGAATATAAAAATATTTAATATTTCATTCCCCAAAGTGGAAATCCAACCTACAACCGTTGCGCTTACAGTCACGCGTTTGTACGCCTGCGCCACGACTACTTCAACTTCAAAAATATATAAGTAATTGTAAATTGTTTACAAAGAAAAAATAACATATATATCTAAAATTTAAAAATCGATTGGCCTTCGTGTAAAACGGGTTCAATATAAGAGAAAGGTCACGTACGAGGGACACGGGGACCCTGGAGGGCACGAGGTCAGGTACGTGTCACGTCAGGATATGAAAAGAGATATGCAATGATCGAAATATTTGACAATAGTAAGCGAATTGAACATGCTTATTTAGTTTAGTTAAATATTATTGTACTTATTGAAATAAAAACATTTTAATCTCAATATCACCAGAAATCCTTTACAAATATACCTAATAAAGTCACAAAATAAAATCTAAATAATTGTAAAAGCAAAAAAATATTTCCTTTAAAAACGTTTCAGAATTATAAAAGAATATAGAAATTAATCAAGAAATGAAAATAACCAATGTTTGCAATTGAAATTGTATGAGGGGTGTATAAACACAGAGTACAGACAATATAGGATCATCCTAAATAAACTGCCAAGTGTTGCCGTGCTGCTGTTAGACAGCCTAAGCTTGATCGCCCTTTTTATCTTTATATTAATAGATTCTGTAAATTTTGGAGTTTTTTTTCTTTTAGCTTCATTCTGTATCTAGAACCTAATAAAATTTTGACCATATTTTTAAATTTAACTATAAATAAAAAATAATTTATTACAACAATTTTAACTAAACAGACCAATAAGTAGTAGCTTACACTTAATTTGTTCCTTGATAAACACAAAAAACTTTAACCCAACGTGTTTTGAAATATTCAAACGTATCAAAACATTTTTACCCTATTCCTTTAGGAAAAGGGTTGAAAATGGAAAAATATATTGTTCTTACAAAGGGAACCCATAAAGAAAATACCGCAGCGCGATCAACTGTGAAATAAACAAGAGGTCAATTGCAAAGCCAGAACAAGGTATTCGAAGGAAAAGGGGAAAAAGTATAAATAAACACCCTTGATTCGGGTGCGATGGCCGTGACTGAATTTAAATTAGATGGATGGTCGTTTTCTTAATACAACTAACCCTTAGGTTTTTAGGGAGAGAGACTTTTTTGGTTAGTTGCTTAGAAGTTTATAAAATATGTTGTAAGCTGTAAAGGTAATTTTTTTTCAGCTTCACGCTGTATCCCGCACACAGCAGGGCAGACAGAGGGAACCTAGTGTTAAGACACATTCTCCGTTCTCCACTTTCCGCCAATTTCTGGAGGCATTGCGTGTTGAGTGGCGGAACTGAACGCCGCGCTTTCCCCTCGATACTCTAGAACGAAGGAATGAAAATATAAATAAATATTTCATCTCCTCGAGTGGGGATCGAGCCCATAACCAGTCGATTTACAGTCACACTTTGTGCCTCTGCGCCACGACTGGCCTCGTAAATAAGTATGTAAGTATCGTAAGTAAGTATGTAATTGTAGTTCTATTTTAGATTTGAGGCCGTCGTAGCGTAGCGGCACATCGTGTAACTGCAAACGCAAAGGTTGGGGTTCCATTCTTACTCGCTCCATTAATAAGACTGAAGAACGCGGAGTTGAGATACGTCTCAAAAATTAGGCGGTACGTGAGGAACTTTGTCTTTGAGTAGAAAATCTTATGTTAAGTCACTACTCACCACACCATGTCCAATTTCGATACGTTGTGTTGAATGGTGGAACTTAAAGCTCTGTTTTGTTTTACTCATGCTAAAAAATTAAAATAATTTAAAACAATAATATATTTTAAGAATGCTTTTGTATTTAAGTTTTAGTGTTTGTAAGGTAGACAGCAGAATATGGAGTGTCTTAACACTAAATTTCCTCTGCCCATCATATCGTAAGTCTAATATTCTCGTCCGCAATATGAAGTTATACGCTGCATAAAGACAAAATTCTTCAATCAGTGCTTCTTATCTGTTATTACTTTCAGTGTCAAAACAAAGTGTGACTGGTCCAGTAAAGATTAGAACAGCGACAGATAGAGAGGAGTGGAAATTCCTAGAAGAAGGACGAAGAAGGAGGAAGAAGGATTCCTTTGTCGAAGGACAAGTGACAAGAATGATCGCTAATCTTAAATTTAAAACTCTGTAAAAAAAGTTAAGCAGAGACTAAAATACTTATTTATTCCTTCCTCATCCTTGTCTTCATTCCCCTATGTGGGAATCGAACCCACAATCAATACATTACACGTTACACTGCGTCACGATGACGTAGTATATAACGCTAGCTATCAAAAATACATTTTTATACGTTCCCGTAATGCCTACAAGTGAAAAACTGCATTGTACAAAATTATAGGTTATTATCGCGTGAACAGTTAACAACCACCCCGAATTGGTAATATCGCGTATTAAAAGTTAATATTGCGAGGTAATTGTATGCGTCTTTTCTTTTCGAAAATTTATATGAAAAAGTTATTAATAAAAAATTAGTTTTATATGAAAAATTGTATTTTTTTGTGCTTAAATAGAATATTTTAAACTTTACTTTTGCTTAATAGGTCGTATACCACCTATTTATAACATATTTTTGTTGGAATAATAAACGTAAAGTCTCTTTTTTTCTTCTTCCACTGGAAACTACTACTCCTGGTACTCCTGCACCACGACTGGCCTCATAAGAAGATTAACAACACAACACAATAGAGCCCCAAGTTCTTAGTAACTTCGTTCTATACTTTCCATTCATTTCATTCTCTGAGCTGAGTTGCAGAATACACCATCACACTTTGTCGTGTTACCTGTAAGAAGAAGTGAAAATAATAAACTTCTACTAGTGGGAATCGAAATCACAACAAAAATATACATTATAAATAGAAACAAAATACTATATTCAAAGCGACGTTTCTCCAAGTCTGAAAATATAACCTTTCAAATAATAATTAATTACACGTCCATTTTGAATTTACTCCCACGTTTATTATAGAGAAAATTTTACTGTTTTTTTTCTACAAAACTTTTATAATTCCTTGTTACCTACTAATATCACAAAGCTGGAAAAGAACAGCCATGGCGTAGATGCACAAGCGTGTGACAGGTTGCGAGTCCGATTCCCATTCGAGGAAATAAAATATTTAATATTTTCTTTTCTGCGTTCTTGTAACGAGTTAACGCTTCCAGAATACGACGGGGAACGTACGGTACGGAAGTGACATAATGAGAACAGAGTATCTTAACACTAAAGCCTCAGGTTCCCTTTGTCTCCTCTACTGTGTACAGTATATAGCGCAATGCTAAAAAATTTATAGCTAAAGAATTTATTTGGTTGATTACGCTAATCGTAACAACTACTAATTCGTATTGCAATACTGTTTATGTGGTCGGTAGTCCATTGTCAATGAAGGCTATATAGGCTAATTTTATATAATTAGCCTATATAGTTAGGCCCTTCGTGGCGCAGCGGCACAAAGTGTGACTGTAAAACCGACTGGTTGTGGGTTCGATCCCCACTCGAGGAGATGAAATATTTACTTAAATTTATATTTCCATTTCTTCGCTCTGGTGTCGAGGCAAAGCGTGGCGTTGAGTTCTGCCATTCAACACGCAATACCTCCAGAATTCAGCAGAAAGTGGGGAACGGAGTGTTTTAACACTAGGTTCCCTCTGCCTACGCTGCTGCGTGCGGGATACAGCGTGAAGCTGATTTTTTTTGTTTTTTTTATATAATTAATTAATTAATTAATTTTAATTGAACCTGCGGTCAGAGGTACCTTAGGAACTTAAAATGTATAAAGTCATACATAACTCTTTATTATATAGGGGAGAGGGGGGCACATTCGAACGATTTTTAAACTTTGTATCATATCTAAAAATTCTACAGTTTTTAACTTCTTTACTATTTCACAATGCTTAATCCAACTATTGTGCCACAAAATCGTAGCATCATATGTAGAAAAATATATAAGCTAAAGATGCAATATCAACTTTAGTAGCAGTAGTCAAATGTTCAAAGCTGCCCTCCTCCTGGGGTAGCTTTGAACGTATATGGGGCAGTTTTGAACTATCATCGAATTCAATGAAATTAAAAGGCTTTTAAGTAATTTTATCAATAAACTTAACATTAGAAACGATGGAGATCAAATATCAGTACCATGTTAACTTAAAAAAATAATATATCTAGTTTAATACTGCGATTGTACTAATACTAGTGTTAAATAACTTTAATATTATTAATAGACTTTAAAAAACTTAAAAAAAAAAACAAAAATGTAGCTTTGGCTTCGTAGAAGTAATTAACATTATGGGATCAATCATAGAATAAATCTAATATTATGAAAATAAAACAAAATATTTTTTAAATAAACAGCTTACTACCCTAATTAGAACTTAGAAAAATTAAATTTAAAGGAAAACATGGATGTAGTACGTGACGTAACCAGCAACTGAAATTGGTGGAAGTAGTCTACGTAAGAAATAAAAATCAGCTTTACGTTTTATCCCGCACACAGCACGGTAGGCAGAGGGAACATAGTGTTAAGACACTCCGTTCCCTACTTTCTGCCGAATTCTGGTGGCATTGCGTGTTGAGTGGAAGAGCTCCGCGCTTAGCCTTGACACCAGAACGAAGAAATGGAAATATAAATTTAAGTAAATATTTCATCTTCTTGAGTGGGGATCGAACCCACAACCAGTCGGTTTTACAGTCACACTTTGTGCCGCTGCACCACTTTCGCGGTATTTTTTTACATATAATAAATATTCAAAACTGCCCCCTTTATTTTGTTCAAAGTTGCCTCAGTCGTGTTTGAAAATTTCCAAAAGTGTTTTTTTCAAGTAAAAGTTTAAAAATTGTAGTAATCTCTATTTTATTGCATGATATATGAAACAATCTAACTAAAAGAGGAAAAAATAAAACCATATACCTTGAATTGGATCTCTGCGATCCTTACGCGTTTATTTAAAAATGCATAAAATTTTACTCAAAATCAAACTCTCCTCGTAACTCAACCACGGGCTCTCATATATCAGCGGTGACTAGTGACACGTGTGTAGATTAGTGCTGCCACTACTCAAAAAAAATCTACCAAAATTTCTTTTTAAAATAGCTGTGTTAACACATATTTTCAAAGGTGCCCCTGTTCTAAGCTACCCCCCTCTCCCCTACATATATTAAGAACGAGGAGATAGAGCCATAAACTACCGACTGATAAAATGTATATATATAATTTTAGTTGGTGACGGCAAATCGTTTGAAAGAGTAAATCAAAATTATTGATTGCGACACGCCGCCGGCATTCGTTATTTTTCATTAACTATGCAATTTTATACGTACAATACAAACAAATTGGAAATTTTCTATTGTTGTCAAATATTTTCATATTTTTCTAATCTTTGCATTGAGTGATATTTTTTAAAATAACCGACTTCTGTAAAAGGATGGTGTTATCAATTCGACTGTATTTTTTATGTTTGTTACTTCAGAACTTTGAACTGAATAGATTAAATTAAATAAAAGAAAATGATTCAGTTTAAATTTCTGAAGTTTGAACTGGATGAATCGATTTTGATAATTCTTTTTTTATTCGAAAGCTAGCTCTTTCTCTTTCTTCGTGTGGTCTAAATTTAATTTGGTCAATTTGTAATAATGTTATCCATGAAAAAAATACATAAGTCTTAAATTTGCATTAAGTATGTGCGCGACAAATGGACGAATAACTCAATATCACGCCAACCGATTTATTGTAAAGGACGTACTTCAAGGGTAGTTTGATGATAATTGGGTTAGGTTCCAATTATGAGAGAGAGATCCATGACAATGTGGTAGTTTACTATTTGAAGTCGTTTTTTTTTAAATTATGTTTTAAATACTAAATAATACATAGTAATGTTGTAAGAATGCTCTTAACAGTTGTTGGTTCATATACCACTCGAATTAATAAAATATAAATTATAGTTTTTTGCTAATTTAAAATATTAAACTAAGATTTTATCTGGTTGGACCAGAAAATATAAATATTATACTTGTGAACGGGGATGCTTTATGTGTGAACCTCAATGCAACGCTTTGTCTCGTTCCCAGAGCGAAGAAATAAAAACGTTAAACATTTTTTTTTCATTACCTCGAGTTAACATCGAACCCACAACTTATCGCGGATAAAATCACATGCCTATGCTTCTACGCCACAAGCGGCTTCGGCACATTGTTAAAATGTACATACATATAAATTATAATTCTGTCATATATGTCGAATTCAAACTTATATTAATAGTACGTAGCGAGCTATACCGACCAATAATTTCTGCTTTGGTAGCCACACCACTCAGTATTGCAGTATAAATACAGTTTTGGCACGACGCGAGGTGCGTTTTCTGAGTGCGATTTAACAACGTATTTGGTGTGTCCATATAACAGCTTGATGTATGGATGCTCACTAATTGGATTGACTGACTGACGTTGATTCAGATGATGAATTTTCATGTAATTGGAATTATTGTGAAAAGTGATGATTTTTTTTGTGTAGCAGTGTGGGACTGGGAGACTAGAGTGGCGGAACTAAACGCCGCATTTTGTCATAGTTACTAGAGCAAAAAAATATTAATAAATAATAATTTGTGCAACACACGCAAGCAAAGCACGCTTGTGTCACTGCGTCACGACGGCCTCTATTTTTTTTTATTTAAAATTTAATTAGGTATTATTTGTTAAATGAAAAAATATTTAGTTTCATGCTTAGGAAAAGGCTTAGGAAAAATAGTGTTAAGACACTGTGTTCCAGAAGTGGTACAGCTAGACAAAGCGGTTTGTCTTGTTACCAGAACGACGGAATAAAAATAATTTTACCGAGTGGATGTCAGACTCAGTATCGACGCGTTTTCAGAAAGATGCTGGCCTAAAATATAAATGTTATATTAAGGGTTAACTTAAAAGTTGGATGGGTCTTTTCAACCATCTTTTTGTACATTTTTATTATTATTACATTTTTCAATTCCACCAATATATAATTTTAAGCCTTAAATTAATCGTTATACCTATAGCCAGAGAAAAAAATAACTTTATGCCTAAAATATTTTTTTTTCTTCCTTTTCGATTAAAATCTAAAGAGAGGTAATAAAAATATTTTGGAGATTTCTTAGTTTTAAATACTAAATATGATATTAACAAGTAGAAACACTTAGGAAAATATTTATTATTCTAAAATGTTTAAAAGTAGTATGAATATTTGTTTCATTTCCTCGAATCGAACCCACAATCTGTCGTGGTTTCAATTACACGCTAGTGTACCTGGCTTCTAATGTCTTGAAGACTGGGCGAAAACTGAAGTAATGACTAGCCTCTATATACTAAAACTATAACATTCATATGTAAAAAAGTATTTATCTTTCCTTTGATATATATAAAATGCAACGTTGAATCGCCAGTGAACATACAAAAAAAAAATTGAAAGATTCCACTATTTTATGCAATTTTCATGATATGAATGACAAAATATTTCAAGAAAAATTTAAACCATATAAAATTTCGTACGAGTTGTTCACGTCTGGATACAAATATCCTTATTTGAAAACTTTAATTAATATTGGCAACTTCAAAGTCCTGTCAAAAGCAGTTTCCTATACGCTAACGTTTAGGGTAATCTAAATATCAGCCTCAAACTATTTGAGAACGATTTGGCCACATCGATGGTTTATTAATATATATCTATTAAGTTTTATATTTTCACATCTTCGATCTGGTGCCGAGGCAAAGCGCGGCGTTGAGTTCTGCCACTCAACCAATGCCTCCAGAATTCCACAGAAAGCGGGGAACGGATTGTCTTAACACTAGGTTCCCTCTGCCTACCCTGCTGTATGCGGGATACAGTATGAAGCTGATTTTTTATTTTTAAGTTTTTTAAGTAATAAAAATATATATATTTTTTAATTATAAAAAATGTGAAATAATATTTTACTTCAACTTAGTGGTTTATTGCTTCAGTCCTAGAGTGCAAAATTTCAATTTAAATAAGAAAGCTAATGATTTTTTAAGGTTTTTAAAGTGTTTATCTACACTTAAGAAAAAAAAAACTTATTTAGAAAACGTATAAAAATTTTAACGTAGCGGGTCTCGAATCCGCGCCTCCTGGAACCAGACCAGACCAGGCGCTCTGACCACTCAGCTATACGTTCGTATATATTCCCGCTACGTTCAAATTTTTGTACGTTTTCTAAATAAATATAAAGCAAACGGTCTTCTAATACTTATATTAATTATTCATATTTTTGTACAGTGTTTTTTTTTAACTTAAAACTATCGATGTAATATCGAGTAAGATGTAACTTTGAGGCCGCAAGGGCGCTAAGTAAGACCATTTTGGAAAATTTCAGTATAAAAATATTTATTGTTTAATTTTGTTAGAAATATTTTATTTTATTTTAAAAATATTTTAATTGATTGTTGTAAATTTTTTTAGGATGGCTTAGGTTCAGTAGTAGGCGTCACACGATGAAAGTAATTAAGTAAGTAATGGAGAAAAAGTAAATAAAAAGTACGGAGCACTTGTACATTGTAATACAGATATCTAAATTATAACACCTAATTTGGTCGTAGTGCAGCGACACGGCGTTTGACTCTGCGTGATGGTGGTAGCATCAATTTCCACTGGAGGGAATTAATTATTTATATTTCTTCGTCCTGGCAACAACATGAAGCGCGGCGTTAAGTTACGCCACCCAAAATCCAGGTGCAATTTATTTCAGGATAGGGGACTTTTTAAGATTTATATTCTCTTTGCCTTCTTTGTTTTTTTTTTAGATTTACGCTGTAACATATACAGCGTAAATCTAAAAAAACCTTCATTCAAACATGTTCTCTAGAGAGCCTTCTATCATTATTATATTTACTTTTTAAGCTATATTCTTCTTTCCTTTTTAACAATTCTTCTGTGCAATATTTTCTTTTTTGTTTCATTTTATTAACAAGAACACTTTAAACAGCTTTCCATCAATCAAACCTCCAAGTAGATAACACTTGAGGCGAGTCACGAACAGTGCTTCATACAGTAATAGATTTAAATTTCCCAATATTATTAAAGGATTTTAGTCACTAAAACCATATGGCATAGAGGTGTAATTCATTTGTATAGTTAATGCTTCAAGAATCAGGTTGTACTGTACCACTTAGCTGAACCACAAAACGGAAGCCCCACGATTAGCCATGATAGCTTACACCTTTCTGGTGCACAGTTGTTAGTGAAACCATATTTTTATGAATAGTAACTTACCTTATTTATCATATTGTCATTTTAACACAGTTTTAAATCTTTTGAGGCCACCGTGGCGCAGTTGTTGTCGGCGACGGTTGTCGGTTTGATTCACATTCGGGGAAAGGAATTATTTTTATTTTTCGGCGCGGCTTAAAAATCATAGTGACTAAAGCGTGGCTTTAAGTTCCGACACTCAATATGCTATGTCTCGAAAACTAGGTAGAAATGGAAAAGGCCGTGTCTTAACACTAAAATTTGTTCTGTCTGCTCTGCTTTCTCGGGGCACAGTTTGAAACTATTTAGACATTTTACTCAATTTTCATTAAATTAGGCCATCTGTTTTGACTGTAAACGCGATGGTTATAGGTTCAATTCCCACCGAGAGGGATAACTATATTAAAATTATTATCATTTCAGAAAATTTGTTGGAAAGTGGGTAGTAGAGTAGGCACAGGGATCTGAATCTCAACCGACTTCTCTACTATGCGTAAAGCTCTATATTTTATAACACATTACTTAAGTAATATTAAAGCCTAAAAAGTTCTTTTCCTATAAACTGCTTAAGAATAACAAGAAACTCGCAACATTCCATCAAGCCAATATACATCCACTTACTTGTTAATTTCGCTCTACAACAGTTACAATTAGTGATTTAGCAGTTCGGGCGAGAGTGTTTTATTGCCTTGACGCTTCTAAGTTTTAAACGAGGGCTAGTTTTTCAGAAACTTTAACCTGAAACCTCAGACAAGGTAAAAAGAACCCTATATTTACAGCAATTTGGTTGAAATTAGCCTATTTTTGCTAACAAAAGGTAGGTATCGCAGTGAAAAAGTTTTGTATGAGAATCTCGATCGCATCTAAAACTGTTTGAAGCGATGGAAAAATTATTCGGCGCCTTTATTCCCAGATAGCTGTAGCGTTTGAATATAGATGGGTAGTTCCTAAAGGTTGTTTTACTTTGAAGTGTTATGAATTACATTGAACATACATACATTTATATATTTTATATTATAATAAGGCCAGTTGTGGCGCAGGGTTACAAAGTGTGACTGTAGATACGTCTAGTTGTGGATTCGATCCTCACTCGAGGAAATGAAATATTTATTTACATTTATATTTTCATTTCTTCGCTCTGGTGTCGGGGCAAAGCGCGGCGTTTATTTCCGCCACTCAACACGCAATCCCTCCAAAACTCGGCGGAAAATGGGGAACGGAGTATCTTAACACTAGGTTCCCTCTGCCTGCCCTGCTATGAGCGGGATGCAGCGTGAAGCTGATTTAATTTATTTTTTTTAATATTTAAATAATGTTATTTTAACGGTCGTGGTAAAGGGTCATAAAAGTGTGACTGTAACGCGACGATTCTGGTTTGGTCTCTGGCAATAAGTCATAAGCCTGGAGTTGAGTTCCACCACTCTACGATTCGACTTCAAAATTATAAAATCATTTTTTAAATTATCTTTGTTTAACAAAATCAAAGTACGATTTACTTTATGTAAAACTAGAGGGCGCGCGCGGCTTCGCCCGCTTATTAGGAGTGAATTCTAAAAAACCACGAAACACGTGTTTAATAAAATATTTTTAACAGTCTGAATTTAAATTTTTATAAAAATCGGTGGCAATTTAAAGATTTTTCCATATAAACTTTCAACCCCTTATTTGAACCCTTAGGGGGTGAATTCTTAAAAACCATGAAACACGTGTTCAATGAAATATTTTTAAGAGTCTGAATTTCAAATTTTATAAAAATCGGTACGTTTAATTTTTTTTCTTACCTCAGTCAGTCAGCACAAGTCCCTTTATATATACAGAATAGATTATGTTTGTCCTTTTTAGGTCGTTGTTTGAAATCTGCTTTTTTTTGTTAAAAATTTATCTATTTTACGATTTTAAGTGATGGGTAGACAGACTTTAATGCATGCTTCTCAAACGAGTATGTAGTGATTGTACTTTGTAAAACTTCAATCTTAATTAGGTATTATTTTTGTGCTAGCTAACATTTTTTCAATCATATCAACAAGAACAAATCGGAAACCTCTCCCTTTTTTGCAGTCGGCTGAAAATGAAAACATCCACTATTTTAATGTTAGTCGAAAAGAAATGCAACGATGAGGAATCTCACTTCTGACATTTTAATAATGTTTTTCCTTGTAACTATTACATTACAATTATGTTTTTTAACAAAAAATTGTCAAAAATAAAAAAAAAAACTATTTCAACCAAATTCAATAATCAGAACCTAAGCAAAATTTCACCAAACTATCCTTGAAGTGCATCATTTCCAATATAAAAAGATAATTGGAATCGGTGATATTGAGTTATTCATCCATTTGTCGCGCACATACCTAATGCAAATTTAACACTTATGTGATTTTCTCATAGATGCCATTGTCAAAAAATAATTTTGAAAATGTGAGAAAAAAAATCATCAAAATCGGTTTACCATAAGTTCTGAGGTAACAAATATTTAAAAAAACAGTCGAATTGATAATCGCCTTTTCTTACAGAAGTCGGTTAAAAATAACCAAAATCGAAGACTTCTATTTTTTTAATTGTCCGCTTAGCGTAGAATGCCCTATATATTATAGTAAAAGTAAAAGTAAAGTTTCATTTCTATATAATTAAAGTATATTAATTACATAGGAATGAATATTATAAAAAAATCATAATAATTGGAAGTAACATACGGTAAATATTATGAGTAAAAATATATCATGTTTCTGTTTTAAATTATGGCAATAAAATTATACGGTGCGACGTTTAAAACACCTATATTTTTCATTTTAAATTGAATTCAGTGTTAAACTCTTTGATGGAAACCAGTAATAAAATCAATTTGCCTGGCGTTATTGTGTATTCAGTTTTATCAGGTTTTAATAAGATTTATTATTATTGTGTATATTATTATGGCAAATAGATAATTTAGTTTTTTTTTCCAAAGGGTAAATGATAAATCGAGTGGCGGAACTCAACGATGTACGTCTCAACAGGATCAATATATAAATTTCTAATATTTTTCTATATTTGTATTTGTATCGGCAATTAAATAAGTTTTATTAAAAAATCATATTTAAGATTTTTTTAAAAATCTTAATTGACTATAATAATAAATTAATTTACTTTTTATTGTTAGAGGTACATGTTAATGGAATAAATGTAATTATTATGTTTTTATCTAGAAAATTTTAAACTATAATATATTTTTTTATTTAGTTTTGCTTAAAAATATAAATTGCTAATATTATAAGTCATAAAACAATAAATACTTTTATTCAACACTAGCAGCCCACACGCGGCTTCATCCGCATACCACCTATGATACTTTTATTATGCTGCATTTGCCAACAAACAGATTTATTCAATCATAAATACTACGTGGCTGTATGGTCGGACGTCATCGGTGGTAATGGCGCGTTAGTATGTTAATTTTAATAATTAAATGTTATTTTAAAAACTAAAAGAAACTTAAGATAAGGAAAAGACGTGCGCATGTTGTTTAAGTTTTGCAAACAAGTTTTGGCAATCGGTATTACGATCTTGCTTGCTGTATACGTGCAGATTTGACATTTAAACTTCTGATATCACAACCTGAAAGCCTTTACTTTCCGCCTATATTCAGGCGCAGAGTCGCGTTACTTATCTAGTATTGTCATTTAAGAGGAATATCAAGTAATTTTGATATAGCAATCGCTTTTTCTAAGAGTTCTGGAATGAGGCAATTCTTTGCCATAAGTTGGTCACAAGTAGCTGATTTAGTGTTAGCTATGGTGGACATAAATATTAATTTATTATTGGCTGGATTCTTTTTGGTTTATAAGCGTTTGTGGCTACCCTGAGTTTAAGCTATAATTTTGCGAAAAGCAATTGATGATCAGATCCACAATCAGCTCCAAGTAAAGTATGAGCGTTCGAAGTTTTCCATCTTGACCGAATCATGATGTAATCAATTTAGTGTCTGGTGCTGTCTGGTGAAGACCAGGTATAAATTCTTGTAGTGTGGTTTTTGAAGAAAGTGTATTGGTAAGTTACTTTCCCATTGTAGAACTTAGATCACCCATGATCACAAGGACCTCACACTTAGGGACCCCAGCCATGATGAAATATAAATCCTTATAAAATGTTTCTATGTACTAGTCGCATGCAGTAGAGGTGGACGCACACAATTGCAATATGTTTAAGTTGAGCGACTTCGATAAATATTGCCCGTATTGATAGATAAATAATACCTTATAAGTTCTTATATTTTTTTGTTTCTTTAAATTAATTTCGCTTGTTTTCTTTTTTAAAAAAAATCTATTAAATGTGTATTTTTTGATGCTGATTAAAAATTATTAGTATATAAATACCAAACTCTCTAGATCGTATCTTGTGTTTAGTTTGAGTATATTTAATTTAATGGCTGTTACGTTTTATGGTGATAACACGCTTGTTGCTCTCGTAGGAATTGTCAAACATGAAGAAAACTAGGTAACTCGGTGCCAAATGGTGCTACATGAAAGCATATGAAATAATAGACTATCGAAAACTTTTTGCCCTTCCAAAAAATTGGGGATAATCTTACTATGTTCTATGATTATGGCAACTATTATGAAAGTAGAAAATGTTTAGTGTTGAGTTCCGCCAGTTAACACGCAATGTCTCCTCCTTAATCGGCCAATTCTCTCAGAAATAGATTTTTTTTAATATCAAAACAAAATATATTTCCGAATTATTACATTTGAAAACATTCAACGACGCTTGTCGCTGATCTCGAAACTTCATACAAATCGAGGGTGCTCTAAGGTCTCCGCTGTGAAGCGCCGAATAAACATGCTCAATTGAACGTAAAAAATCGCTGACAAATTATGCTAATAAATAAAAAAATATTTTAAAAAAACTGTATTTACTGGCATATAGGTATATTTTACCGCTCTGGTAGATTAAACACGGCGTTGAGTTTCGCCACTACAATATAATAATAATATAATATACAATGTCTCGAAAATTTTATGAGAACTGAGTGTTCCGAGACTTTGCTCTCTTAAAAATTAACAAACCAGAACGAAGAGGTCGTTTTTATGGTTTTCTTTAGGTTCATTTTATATTATAAAAAAAACATTATATATTATAATGTTTTTTTAGTTTTAATGACTAATCAGTATAAAAGAAGGGTCAGAATTAGCATACAGAACAAATGTTCTTGTGCCTTATAAAACTTTGGTAAATGATTTACCGTTCTATTTATTTGGAATATAATTTGTTTAAGCTCCACGCTGTATTCCTAGAGGAGAAGACAAAGAGGTCGAAGCGCCAAACGCTACGGTCGCTGTACACCTCTATCGCATCATCCACTATCATCATCCCGCACGCGTATTTCCTCCTAGAGATACTTTTTTTCCTTTAGTATCATCGATAATATGTTTTGAGGCCAATCGTGGAGCAGTGGCACGAAGTGTGACTGTAAAACCGACTGGTTGTGGGTTCGATCCCCACTCGAGGAGATGAAATATTTACTTAAATTTATATTTTCATTTCTTCGCTGTGGTATCAAGGTTGAGCGCGGCGTTGAGTTCTGCCACTGTCTCTATATTTGATAAAATGTTTTAGAGTAATAACTCAATCGTCACATTAAACAGCTCATTTTGAATTCATTCAAAATTTACCTGTAAAACCTAAGATTTACCAACATACATACACATATCAATATTACTTAACATTGAATCAGCTTTGAAGTCAGCTTTATACTTTTCAATTACACAACCATTAATAACTACACAAAGTACGCCCCACGTCGCCTGACTGGAGCTCATTTTCCGCTACTTTCGTTATTTTCGCATCGTCAGTAAAAACTAAAGTTTCCCACTGAACGAGGTGTCAACGGTTTTGAAACTTGGACAGTTCGTGCCACAGGCTTAATCAATAAATAGCTTATTACCTATTTTATAATAAAAATCAAAACCATTTTTTTTATAATTGTTGAGGCCGTCGTGACCTGGTGGCACAAGGTGTGCTAGAAAACGTAGTGGTTTTGGTTTCGATTCTCACTCAGGGGAATGAAATATTTAGTATTTTTATTTCCTCTCTTTGGTATATAGGCAAACCGGGGCGTTATATTTCGCCACACGCAAGGCTATGATAATTTGGCGGAAAAGTGGGAAACTAAATTGTCTTAATAGGAATGGAGTGTCTTAACACTCTGTTCACAAGAGTCCACGAGTCTACTGCTAAGTGCAGAATATAGCGTGGAGCTAAAATAACATTAAATATTTCAATTCTCCGAATAGGAATCACACCCACAACCGTCACGTTTACAGTCGTGCACCACGACTGGCCTCAATAAGATATTTTAATTTTCTTCCAAGCAAATAACGAAATGAAACATTCTCTGTAAATATCAGCTATTGAGGACGTTTCTACGCTTATATACCAATTATTAAGCTTCTTATCAACGAAAGAGCGTTGAAACTATTGAAGCTTTTATTTTTAGTACCAACTTGAATTACCGACAATAAGAAAATAGTAGTATAATATATATATATTTGTGTGAAATAGTTACTTTAATAAAAAAAAATATATTTTTTGTCTTTACGAAATGTATTTTTAAACAGCACCTAATGCTAAGATACTTCATTCCCATTGAGACATTTATGTTCTCCACTTTTCACCGAATTCTGGAGGCATTACGAACTAGGACATATGTATTTAAATCCATTTCATTACTATATCCAAGAAGCAAATAAAATCATATTCGGTCTAATTTTCAACAATATTTTAAGTTTGTAATATTTTACAAAATATAATGAATAATTAGAGACCTATTAGGAAGTACAAAACACGAAACAGATATATTTATGTTCTTATAATCTAAAACTTTAATTAGCATTTACATTGCTGTCAAGAACAGAACTTACAGTTACAGTAAAGTTCAGATTTAGACTAATCTGTTTCTAAACGTAAGTTGAAGGGATACTTGACTACTTTGAATAGTTCCTTGAGCCTTTTAAATATTATATCATAAAAGTAATATATCATTGATGCAATGGACTATATACGTAATCGTTATTTGTACATTATTTTTTTGTAATAATAAGATCTAGTTTTAAGTCACTCCGTCTTCCATTTTCCGAACGAAATAAATAAAAATCGAGGCCACTTTGTTTGTTAACATGACACGCTGTGGGTTCGATTCTCACTCGAGGAAATAAGATATGTAACCCTAGATTACTAACCTTATTTTTCAACGCTTGTTACGAACCTTCGTCGTTTCGACTACGGTATTTAATAATAAGTTATATTTAAGTGAAACGTGTTTGTTTTTTTTATTAAATATTTATATCTTTTCTTATTATTTTTTGTGTTAACATAAACAAAACTATAATATTTATTAACCAATGAGCCTTATGAATGAGATCATAGGTTTTATACAAAATCAACAATAGTAATAAAACATTTTTAAAGTTGTTATATAAGTATTATATAAAGTAAATGTCACAAACGATCTCTAAATATGAAAAAAAAAACAAATATAATAAACTAATAAATAAAAAAAATTAGTAAAAATCTAACAATTAATACATTTGTGACATACATCAAGTTTGTGCTCCCCGCACAATGATTTTTTGCACTTGGTGCAACTACTTTTGGTCATTCTTCGCTTTGCGGAAGGACAAAAGGCACAAATTTTCCTTTTTCTTTGCTCAGGAGGTACATCAATCGTGTTATTTTCCTCAGTCACAATTGTAGAATGCAAAGCACTACTTCCTTGCATGTTTAATATCTGTGTAATTGAATCCCGCAGACCAGTTTGGAGTGTTGTTATTGTCATTCTTCTTTGCATATGCGATTCGATAAGCTTGTGATGCAGAGCCTTTAGGTAATCACGCCTCGATAAAGGTTTTTTGTTAGCCTCTATATTATTAATTACATAAATAACATAACTATTTATAAATGCAATGTTAAGAATTCCATAAAAAAGGCACAATGGCCAGCGCCGTGTTTTTCTACTGCAAGAAGCAAAGGAACACATTTGGTCCAAAGTGTCTACGCCTCCTTTTGTTTGGTTGTAAAATTCGATCATGGTGGGCTTTTTTGTGTTTTCATTAATTGTGCCTTCTTCGTCACATGACGACAGCAAAAAAATCACTTTTTGAGGTTTTGGTTTGTAGGATAGCAGAGTGAGTTCATTATCATAACAAAACATAGCAGTTCCAGTTCTTCTCGTGCGTTCATTTTGTAATTCATTTGGTATTTCTCTTTTATTTGCTAGTAGAGTTCCAATTATAGTCAACTTATATGGTTCTTTTACTAAACTTTTGGCTAGCGGCACTGAATTGAACCATTTGTCCATGGTAATATTTCTATTTGTGCCGTGAACAGAGCGTGTCAATTTTTTTACAAAGTATTCACCGATTGGTACACCATCTGTTTTAGTAAAAGAACCCAGATAGGGCTCTGCATCTATCATATACTTTGTAGAATTATCTACTGTCATAACAATTTTTATACCATATTTATTTGGTTTATTTGGTATATAAATGCGAAAAGGACATCTTCCTTTAAAATCCAGTAATAGTGCATCAATGGTAAGATAACTACTGGGTTTGTAGTTCTCCCGACATTTATTTAAGAACAGATTCCATAAATCTCGAAAAGGTGCGAAACTATCTGTTCGCCTACGTTTTTGTCGCGTAGATTTATCGTCAAATCTAAGACAGCTTATTAGGAACTCAAATCTCTCACAAGACATTGTACTACGGTACCGATTTCCACAAAATGTCACGTCAAATAACTCTCTCGACGGTAAATGATTATCTTTCATAGCTGCAGATAATGCAAGTACGCCAATAAGGGCTCTAATTTCATGAACATCTGTCGGTCTCTGGGTAGCTTTTATATTTTTGTATTTTTGACATCTTATTTCTATCTCTGCATTTGTGTGAGTTACAACAATGTCAATTATATCGGTAGTAATAAAAAATGAAAAACATTGGAGAGGGTCTAATTCTTTTTTGCATGAGCGTCTAGGTCCAGGGCTCACATGAGTTATATTTCTTTCAACTGTTCTGTTTGGTGACCTTGACTTCAATGATGACCATTTGTATTTGTCTTTCCCATGAAGAATGCAGTTCAGTGGTTTTAACAACGAATTGCTAGATATTACTGAAGAATTGGGTAAGGAAGTTGTGTCACTACTTATCTGAATATCTTGACCTGGAAGTTGTTGCTGGACAAAAGTAAAAACTTCATCTTCACCATCTGTTTCATAAGCAGGATCAGCTTCAAGGTGGTCTTCTGTCTCACTCCCTGATGAAATTTCTATATCGCTGTCGTCTTCTAATAATAACTGACGAATCACATCTAAACAATGAATAATAAATAGTATTAAATATAAATAAAATGAATGAACAATGCAAAAAAATTACTCAAAAACATGCTAAATAATACAAAATATTATGTGATTACTAACCTTCGTCGATTCGACGAGCCATGGTTGGTGTAATGGCGCTCACGGACTCCCTGTGCTCAAAACACTACCGTCCGTTGCGAGGGCAACGGGTCCACTGAGATTACGTAAAGTTTGGAAGCAGTACGATTGCGCGCGCAATAGTTAATGCAATTTAAGCTAATCCGCGGCGTCGAATCGACGAAGGTTCGTAATCTAGGGTTAATATTCATATTTACTCGCTTTGGTAACGAAGCAAAGAACGGCGTTAAGTTTTTTGCCAAAATATATAATAATTTTCTACAATTTAATTTTAGCTTAAGTTTACGCCTATATGTAAGTATAATTTTGAAGTTGGTTTTATTGTTAATATGAAAATTATTAAGAAGATGGGCTATAAGATCTAGCTAAAATGTACTTAACTTGTAATTTACTTTATTTTTTTTTTACGTTTTAAATTATCATTTCACACTTAGGACTAAACATTTTTTAAGAAAACATATGAAAAAATGTACCTAGCGAAAATTAACCCCGCGTTGCATTTTCTAAACAAATATCTTTGTCTTTTTTTATATTAAACTAGAGGGCGCGCGCGGCTTCGCCCGCTTATTAGGAGTGAATTCTAAAATAACCACGAAACACGTGTTCAATAAAATATTTTTAACAGTCTGAATTTAAATATTTATAAAAATCGATGGCAATTTAAAGATTTTTCCATATAAACTTTCAACCCCTTATTTGAACCCTTAGGGGGTGAATTCTTAAAAACCATGAAACACGTATTCAATGAAATATTTTTAAGAGTCTGAATTTCAAATTTTATAAAAATCGGTGCAGACTAAAAATTTTTTCCATACAAACTTTCAACCCCTATTTCATCCCTTTAAGGTTAAAATTTTTCAAATTCCCTTCTTAGTGGATGTCCAGAATATGAAAATAATCATCTGCCCAAATTTCACGTTTCTACCATCAGCGGTTACGGCTCTGCGTGCGTCTTACCTCAGTCAGTCAGCACAAGTCCTTTTATATATATAGATAAACACTATTAAAATCACGTAAAGAGGATTATTCTGCCTCCATCAGCACTTTGTCTAGAGCGCTCGATCGAGTAGAAGCCGCAATCTTGTTGTGAATATTCTACAATTAGTTAGAGATTTTGCGATCGGAGCGTAAGTGTTTTATTGCTTCATACGAAGTTTTGCAATTATACACACAGTGTGACTGTAAAACCGACTGGTTGTGGGTTCGATCCCCACTCGATGAGATGAAATATAAATTTAAATTTATATTTCCATTTCTATGCTCTGGTGTCGAGGCAAAGCGCGGCGTTGAGTTCTGCCACTAAACACGCAATGCCTCCAGAATTCGCCAGAAAGTGGGGTATAGAATGTTTAACACTAGGTTCTCTCTTTCTGTGTGCGGGATACAGCGTGAAGCTGAAAAAAAATTGTAGAATTATGTAAAACATATATTTTATACAGATTTTAATGTCACATTGACATAAAGCATTCACGAAGATTATCATTTGGGTGTTTGAGAAAAAAAATGTATAAACGTGGAAAATGCGTAAATCGCGTCCATTGTGGAGTTTTACATCTGAATCGCTTATGATGAATGTATTACGTTAGCGGACAATGGGCCTTCGCTTGTGTATGATTAATGACAGTTAAAAAACTCAATTCTGACCAGCCTTAGTGTGGATTTTTACCATATATTGTAGGTTAATCTCGGCAAAAAAGAGTTTATTTATAAAAAGATTTAAAAAAAATCTTTTTCGTATATGAACATATAGGTACATTTTTTTAGTATCATCCTATTATCACACATAAAGCAGTGTAGACAGAGGATACCTAGGGATAAAACTCTCCGTTCCCCACGTATCGTGACATTGTGTGTTGAATAAGGATATTTCCGTTCACATATATATATATATTTCTTCGTTTGCATCGGCTTTAAGATTTCTTGTATTTGATATTTTTAAAATAATTGTTTTTTTTACTTTTCACTAGAAAATTATCAAAACTAGCACAATCTATTATTTTCGGGAGAGCATTGTTTACATCGCCATATACATTTTGTCGTCTTTTTATTTTAAAAAAACAATGAAGTTTTTTTTTAGCTTCACGCTGTATCCTTCACTTTGAAGTTAGAAACTTACTTCGTTCCTGCTAAGACACTTCCGTTACCCACTTTCCGCGTAATTTTGGAGGCACTGCGTGTTGAGTGACGAAATTCAACATAGGAATTATCATCAGCAAATACTATTATCTCATTTTTTTTCAACTAGATATGATAAATCATTAATATAATAAGTATCTACGGGATCGGAATAAACAAACATTTTATGTATTAAAGCCCACACAAACAAAATTACGACTGGTAATAATTAAAATTAAATCAATACAACAAAAAAAATCTTAATAATTGAAAGTAACATACGGTAAATATTATGAATACGAATATACCATATTTCTGATTTAAATTATGGCAATAAAATTATACGGTGCGACGTTTAAAACACCTATATTTTTCATTTTAAATTGAATTCAGTGTTAAACTCTTTGATGGAAACCAGTAATAAAATCAATTTGCCCGACGTTATTGTGTATTCAGTTTTATCAGGTTTTAATAAGATTTATTATTATTGCGTATATTATTATGATTTTTACATACACGGACGATATGATAATGGTGAATCTTGTAGCGGAACTCAACGCTGCACGTCCCTTCTAGCTCAATATTTAAATCATTTTCTTATAATATAAATTCAGGTTAGTCGTGGCGCAGGGGCACAAAGTGTGATTGTAAAATCGATTGGTTGTGGGTTCAATCCCCACTCGAGGAAATAAAATATTTATTTATATTTTCATTCCTCTGGTGTAGGAAAAGCGGGGCATTGAGTTCCGCCACTCAACACGCAATGCCTCCAGAACTCGGCGGAAAGTGGGGAACGGAGTGTCTTAACACTAGGTTCCTTCTGCCTACTCTGCTGTGTGGGGGATACAGCGTGAAGCTGACTTAAAATGTTAATCTTTGAAATTTGAAATTAAATAATTTAATCGCTATTGCGTTTAATGGTAATACCCGTTTGTTTCTCGCATAGCAGCTTGTCAAACATGAAGAACTAGGTAGCTCGTAGCTGCCAAATGGTGGTACTAAGAGTCACTTGGTCATAAAAGTATACATAAGATCATACGAAATAATAAACTATCGTTAACTTTTTTAAAACATTTTTAAAGTGTTATTCCACACTTAGGAAAGAAAAATACTTATTTAGAAAACGTATAAAAATTTGAACGTAGCGGGTTTCGAACCCGCGCCTCCTGGAAACCGAAAAGGCACTCTGACCACTAAGCCATACGTTCTCGCCAAGCTACGTCGAAATTTTTATACGCTTGTTTCAACTTATTTATGTTGTAGCGCCTGGTCGGTTTCCAGGAGGCGCGGCTTCGAGCCCCGCTACGTTCAAATTTTTATACGTTTTCTAAATAAGTATTTTTCTTTTTTAAGTGTGGAATAACACTTTAAAAATTTAAAAAAAAATAGTATTCTCTCTTGCCAAACGATAATTCTTAGTAATTATCTTTGGGTAGCGGAAATTTGTAAAAATCTCCCTACAGAGATACTAACAACATAAATAAGTTGTAGATTTTGTATAATTGATTTTAAAAAAATAAGTCCCGCTGAGATTCTTGCGCCGGTTCTTCTCAGGTCTGAGGCATTAATTTTAGTGAACTGGTGGTAAATTATTTGACGTTCAAAAAATGAAGCATGTAACTTCTTATTTTGAATAAAATTATTTGAATTTGAATTTGTAGCCAGAGAGAACGGAGCGCAAAACGAAATGATCTCTTCATACATCTGTCGCCTCGTCCACTATCATTATCTCGCACGTCGTCACATTTTACGTACTTCGTAAAACCTAACATTTACCAGTAAAATATATAAGTCAGCTTCATCGCTGTATCACCCACACAACAGGGTAGGCAGAGGGAACTTAGTATTAAGACACTCCGTTCCCTACTTTCTACCGAATTCTGGAGGCATTACGTGTTGAGTGGCAGAACTCAACGCCGCGCTTTGCCTCGACACCAGAGCGAAGAAATGGAAATATAAATTTAAGTAAATATTTCATCTCCTCGAGCGGGGATCGAACCCACAACCAGTCGATTTTACAATCACACATTGTGCCCCTGCGCCACGACTGATTTCAAAGTAAAATACATACATATATCAATATTTCTTAACATTGAATTTCAGCTTTGTGCTTTTCAATTACACAACTATTAATAACTACACAAAGTACGCCCCACGTCGCCTGACTGGAGCTCATTTTCCGCTACTTTCGTTATTTTCGCATCGTCAGTAAAAACTAAAGTTTCCCACTGAACGAGGTGTCAACGGTTTTGAAACTTGGACAGTTCGTGCCACAGGCGTAATCAATAAATAGCTTATTATCTATTTTATAAAAAAAAATTCTATCCTGGTCAGATACAAGGGTGCCTTAAATTGCGATGTTTGAGGGTTTGATTCCACCTCGGGTAATCAAAACTATACTAATATAATAAAGCGGAAGAGTTTATTTGTTTAAACGATAAAATCTCTGGAACTACTAGTCGGATTTACTTTTTTTTACGCCACACAAAACTAAATATAAGTAAATCGGACCAATAGATCCAGATATCTTAGCGTTTAAACAAACAAAATCTTCCGCCTTATTATATTAGTATAGACATCCGAGTGGAAATTGACACTTGGGACTAAATACTTTTCGAGAAAAAATATAAAAAAATCAACCTAGCGGGAATCAAACCCACGATGTATAGTCTAAACAAATATCTTTGTCTTTTTTTAAATTAAACAAACATTATTAAAACCACGTAAAGAGGATTACTCTGCCTTCACCAGTACTTTGTCTAGAGCGCTCGATCGAGTAGGAGCCGCAATCTTGTTGTGAATATTCTACAATTAGTTAGAGATTTTGCGATCGAAGCGTAAGTGTTTTATTGCTTCATACGAAGTTTTGAACGAGGGTTGGTTTTTTAACCGATTTTCAAAAAAAGGAGGTTCTCAATTCGTCGGAATCATTTTTTTTATGTATGTTCAGCGATTATTCGAAGACGCCTGAACGGTTTGGATATTTTTTTTTGATTGAAAGATTTATTGTATCTCACAGATGGTCCCATAGTGACCATGTCAAGATCTGATGATGGAATCCTGAAGAAATCGAGGGAACTCTTTAAATTTTATAGGCAAACTTACAATAAATAATTTGAGTATTTTTTATAAAGACTCGTGTGATTTCGGCTAATGCTACAATAACCTTACTACAATATAAAATTACTAAGTCTGTTTGTTTTACTTGGCACCGACTTCAGAATTATAAAATGTTTAATAAATTTATTTAATACTTTTTAGTTTATTGTTTGACTTTACTTTTTAGTCGGTTAGTTTTTTGTTAAAAAATAATTTATCTAACAAACTTCTTGCTTATTTATCTTGTTTTCGTTTTTTTATATTCGTTTTCTGGTGCATGCAGTAGCGCAGCGGAACAGCATTTGACTTAAACGCGATGGTTGTGAGTACTATACATACTCAGGGAAATAAAATATTTTCATTACCTTATTTTCGTAAGAAGATAAAGCGGCATTTAGTTCCACAACTAAAAATGTAACATCTCTAAATTTGAGTGAAAAATGGAAAACGGAGTGTCTTAGCGCTAGATTCCTTCTATTCTATCTCGGATTTAATTGATTGGTTGACTTAATATTTTTCGCGCTCTTTCGGACTTTCGTCTGACTGTAACTCTAGTTGTAGTGTCGATTTCTACTCAGGAGTGCGATTTATGCCGTGGCGTTCTAAAAGTTGTAGCAGCATAGGGGCACAAGCGTACGATTGTAGACAGGATGGTTGAGGGTTCGATTATCACTTGGAGGATTGCAATATTTAATATTCACATTTCCCCATACGGGTCACAAGACAAAACACGGCGTTCGCCAATCAACAGGCAATGCCTCTAGATTACAGCGGAAATTGGAAATCGGAAATATCTTGATGGAACAGAGTGTCTTAAAGGTTCCAAGGTACCCTAGGTCAAGACTTCTATGTGCAGGATACAGTGTAAAGTATTCGTTCCATTTATTAATGAAATTTGGGCTTCAATAATAATAAAACAAATCGTTTTATTGTTATTGAAATTTCGAATACTAACAATTTTTAAATAATGTTTAAGAATGTGTGTTTGTTTTATATTATTTCTTTTTTGGGTGTACAATAAAGAGTTTATTATTATTATTTTTATTAATGTTGTATATATATAATACATATATAAAACTAAAGCATATCAGACTTGTAAATTTATATTATTTATACCCGCATTCTAAAGTGCTCGGTGGCTTTGCACCTGATCTTTTTCTAGTCGCGTACGATTCGATACTTTCTGGGCGTCCCATCGGATTTTGAACTGTAATGCAGAGTGCACCTGCGTTTATAGAAGACACTGTATATTACGTCATTACTACCTTACACACATTTTTATCCTTATACATATGCAAGTGTAAACGCAACAGTAGTGAGTTCGATTCTCATTCGACGGAATTAATTATTTTCATTTCGTCACTCTGGTAAGAAGACTAAACGCAATATTGGCATCCGCCACACAAAATGCAATGTTTCCGAATCGCGGAAAGTGAGGAACGGAGTGTTTAACACTAGGTTTCTTCTGTGTACCCTAGTTAGTACGGGATACAGCGTGAAACTGAAATAAAATAAAAAATGTACGGAGTAAGTAATGTCAGTCTAGTAATAAGCCACGCAAGGTTAAGGAAGTCAATTTTCTGCTCGGTGTTACTTACGGAAGTTAAAATAATCGCGTTCATATCGGCATATGTCAACAATGATATATGTATGTGTATATACATAGTTGTACATAGTTGACCGTTGTAGCGCAGTGGGAGCTGATAGTAATTTTAATTTAGTAGGTTCGCTTTCAAGTCGACGATTAAGTTAAAATGATTTCTATCGTCACTCTAAAACTCGACCTCAAACGGGTCCTCTTAGAAAATTCTCACTGGCTACCCAAGTTTTCCAAGATAAGTGGTAAAGCTGAAAATAATATAATTTAATAATTTCTACTCAAAACACATATTTTATACAGATTTTATTGCCACATTGATATAAAGCAATCACGAAGAATATCATTTGGGTGTGTGATTTTTTTTTGTGTAAGCGTGGAAAATGCGTAAATCGCGTCCATTGTGGAGATGAAAACATCTAAATCGCTTATGATGAATGTATTACGCTGGCGGACAATGGGCCTTTGCTTGTGTATGATTAATGACAGCTTAAAAACTCAATTCTGACCAGCCTTAGTGTGGATTTTTACCATATATTGTGGTTTAATTTCGGTAAATTAGAATTTATTTATATAAAATATATGTAACCTAGTGACAAAACATCCTTTTTACCACGTGCTGCCCAATTTTCGTAGAATTGCGTTGAATTGAGTAACAAAACTAATATTGCGCTAAAGTGCGGGCGACAGCAAAAAGCCTGAACTTGGCTGAAAAGCCTGAACCAGATAGAGATGATGAAACAAAACATTTCCCTTAATAGAATTTCCATTTACAGTCGGAATCTGTGCCACGACGCCTGCACGGTTTTGTGGCGTAACGCCTCTGGAGTCAAGTAAAAGAGAGGCGCTAAGATTCGCTACTCAACACGCAATTCCTGCAGAATTCGACGAAAATTTAAGTATCCAAGTGTCTTAACGGGAACGGAGTGTTTTTACACTAGATTCCCAGGTTCCCTCTCCTTATCTTGCTATGTGCGGGAAAAAAGATCTATAGATTCTGACATACATATCGTGGAAGTATGCTCCATATCTTTCTCATCTCACAGCGCACATAGTATATTTCATTATGATCAACAATTAGGTGGGCACGATACTACGCACTAAGCATTGATATATCAAAGCGCGCCCGTCAATCCAATTAGTGCCTCGTCCATACATCAATCTTACGGACAGAGCAATATATTACTGGATGGTTTCTACAGATACTAATACAGACACGTGTTAAACTGAAATCGATATGTTTTGTATGAATTATAGATTTTTTTTTAGTTTAATTGAATTTATTTAATTGTTGCAAATTATTTTTAAGATATTTTAACCCCAGCAACCCGATTAGTTAAATGTGATATAAAGACCAATCATACGCTAAAATGACGTGTAAAAATGAAATCACTGTGTTTTCTCAATTTTTTCTGGTCGTGAACAATTTTTTGTTTAAGTAATTAGTTGTTAAAATGCAGTTTTAATTAATAAGTAAGATACATTTACGATGATGTAGATCCTTTATTAATACAATTACAGTACTTTAACTGAATCATAGAAAAAAATCAAAATTTAAGAACTCTTACAGTATTTTTATAATTAGGTTATTTTTACATTTATTTTTAAATCTACTAGTAGTATAATAACGTTAACATCCAATAATACTTAATTTGTCTAATACAAAAATGAACCTTTATTGACCGGCCTTGATAAATATCAATATTGTATTCTTTGCATATACTATATGGCTTTTTCCATTTGCAAAATTGCGCTTTGGTCATCCGTTTTTTTTTATTTGAAAAGAAAAACAACCGCAATTACCTTCTTTAATTCTGGCTAATCAATATTGATTGCTGATTTCAGTAACTTTTTTGTTTCTATCTATAATATAGTCGACTATCGCGTGTTCGTTATCACTCCTTACATACATCATCTTTAACTACACAATCTTCTTGCTCGGATTCTAAGGCTGATAGCCTTAGATCGTGGTCATTTTCTAAAATTGAAAATATTTTTGCCTAGTTTAGCTGATTAACAGGACCCTATCTTACATTCAGCCTAAGAATATTATGTGAAATGAGAAATATGCCTGAACGTTACAATAAAACGGCGGAACTCGACCGCTACTGAGTTGGTTCGGAAGTTTGCAGCGATTCGATTATAAACGTGAAAACCTTTTATAAAACCTACCTTTTATAAAAAAAATGTATTGAACATAGCGGGATTTCAACTTTATTGGAAACTGTCCTAAAGGTTCCAAAAAAGTAAGTTGCATTGAAAAAATATAATATTTAATGGAACCATCAAGCTAAGTAGATTTTAAGCCTATAAATATTTTTTTAATGGATGAACATCAACGACCTTTATATTTAAAAAAAAAAACATGATCAAAACATCTGACTGTAAGCGCGATATTGCGATGATTATTTAAAATGTTGCATTAGATTTTATTATATAATTGATGTATAAAAAAGAAATTATATTAAAAAGTTGCGTGTGCTAATTAACTTAATTTTGATTCTCACTTGAGGGAATTAATTGATTATAGTTTTTCACTCTGGTAACAGGATACTCTCCACCACTCATAAAACACAAGCAGTCTTTAAATGTGAATGGCAGAGAACGGATTCTTTTTAATTTCGCCTTCAAAAGAGGTTCCCTCTGCCTTCCCTTCTATATACGGTAAGATAAATAAATAAAACAAATATTTTTTCTTTTTTAAAAAAAGGTAAAAGATTACCTTTCAGGGGATAAAAAATCCAAGTATAGTAAATATTTTGACCATAAAATGAAACTTTCTCAATGATAACGCTAGACGAACGCGTTGAAATAGAAAAGGGTGCCCTGGTTATATTAATACCAGTGTATCTTCACGTATAAATGTACCGTCCAGACGGTCATTGATCGTTGCTTTATTAATTTCTTTTTTTAGCTTCATTGTGCACACTTTGTAATAAGTTAATGTATTAACTTGTTATGTTTAACGATAATAATAAGTTTTTTAGTTAAAAAAGCACGGCGCTAAGTTCCATCTTGAAAAGTAGGGAATAGAAGTGTTTTCATGGGAAATAAGTGTCTTAACACTAGGTTTCCATTTCCGTGTAAAGCTAAAAAATTTTTTATTAATTTGCTATGATAATTATTATGTGACTAATGGCAGCATTAAACGTTATAGACTGAGATCCCAGGGCCCCTAGACCTACATCAATTTAGCAAAGTTGAAATTTTGAGGATCAATAGTCTTATATGTAGATAAGAATATACGTACTTTCTAGATTGACGTTTTCAGAGGATGCGAGTTCACATCCCATTTTTCACTCGATTGGCTGAGGAACCGTAGATCCACTTATCTCTTAACACTCGCGATACAAAGGAATGTCCAATGAATAAGGGGGAAGAGAGATAATATTTACATGGCTTTGTGCACATAAAGGAACGGCTGGAAATGAAAGAGTAACTTGCCAAAATTGCCACACTATCAAAAAACCCTTACAACTATGTCAATACATCATTGGTCTACTTTAAGGTGAAAATCCGAGAGAAATCCGCTCAGAGATGGTAGGATAGGTACACAACCTCAAGCACTAGCTACCACCAGAGAATTTCTTCCTGATGTCATAACCGCGTTCGAAATCTACAGAACCGTCTGGTGGAGCCCTATACACGTGCAAAAATGAAAACTTAATGTAGGTAATTAAATTGATTTTAAACATATTTATTCGTTTTTCTGCCTAGACAATTAAAATAAAGGGGTAAAATTCAGTCAACACCGCAATTTCAGTATCATAACACTTGGTTCCCGCAATCAAATCAGCATCAAGTATATTGTATGGTAGAAAGATGTCCTAACTAACCCGATTATAGACAGTCTATTTACTAATAGACTGTCTATAACCGACACTGGCTTGTTAAAAATAAGTTATTTTTAAAGTTTGCCTTTCCTTTTTCTTATACATCTATTTTCGTTCTAATCTTTCCCATTTAAGACGCTATCCACTACTGTCTGCCGGATTCTGAAATATTCAGTTCTTTGCAATAGATAAAATTAATTTAGCAAATTAATTTAGCAGTGGTGGCGCAGTGGCATGAGGTGTGACTGTAAAACCGACTGGTTGTGGGTTCGATCCCCACTCGAGGAGATGAAATATTTACTTAAATTTATATTTCCATTTCTTCGCTCTGGTGTCGAGGTTAAGCGCGGCGTTGAGTTCTGCCACTCAACACGTAATGCCTCTAGAAATCGGCAGAAAGTGGGAAACGGAATGTCTTAGCACTAGGTTCCCTCTGCCTACCCTGCTGTGTGCGGGATACAGCGTGAAGCTGATTTTTTTTTTTTTGAATTTAGCAATTATAAGAAAAATATAATTTCAAAAACAAAGAAAACTAAAATCTCTACAATGAAAACATAAAGTTTAAACTTAAGCCATCGCATCGTGAACATACACCACGTAGTGAAGTTAAGATGTATAAGTTTTCTTCAGACATTTTTACTTGAGCTACACGTGTGAGATACTCAGAGTAATGGGCTAGAACTTTGTGACACTATTATGAATTAAGTTGGAGATACCGTGACTAATGTTTATATATTTAAATTACAAGAAAAATTATTTAATTTATTCGCAGTAGATTTAAATTAATAATATTGTCATATTATATTTGTTTCATATTATTTGTAAATATATTTATCTCTCATAATTTGTTAAACATCTATATTTAGACAATATACTCCATGTCCACGTCCCGCTATTGTAAAAACATTATTTGGTAAATTTTGAGGAATATTAAGTAATCTCACTCATTATTACATTTGTATTCATTAATTTACTATTTTAATTAAAAATAGCAGCGTAGGCAGAGAGAACATGGAAACATAATGTAAAGACTCTATTTTTATTAAGACATTGCGTGTTGGTTGGCGGAATTCAACGCCGCGTTTTGCTTCATTACTATTGATAAAATATTTAATGTTTTCATTTCCTCGAGTGAATATGGAACCTGTCACCGTGCTTGTACACCACGACTGGCCTCTATGGTTGTGTATAGTACGTAGCATAAAACAAAGATATTTTGCCAATTCGGACCAGCAGTTGCTGAAATGATTGAGTTCAAACAAACAAATTTTTCATCTTTATAATATTAGCATAAACAATAGAAAATCGACAAATATTCCTTATAATCACAAATTAATTATACTAAATTTCCTTTATATTAGAAACTATTAAATTGAATATAACAAAACTGATATAAACACTAGCTAGTTATTTTAAACAATGTGAACACGAAGCCAACTTATAAATTGTTTCGATTCTGAAGTCTGAACTAGATTGTGATTTATGAACAAAGTATCGTAACCTAGATTTTAAAAAATAAAATCGAAATCAAAATCAGCTTCACGTTGTATCCCGCACTCATGTGAGTAGACAGAGGGAATCTAATATTAAGACACTCCGTTCCCCATTTTTTGCGATTTCTGCAAGCATTGTGTGTTGAGTGGCGAAACTCAACGCCGCGATTTCCCTCGACACCAGAGATAAATAAAGAGAATATATTTCATTTCCACAAGTGGTGATAGAACCTACCATTAGTCGCATTTGCAGTCATACTTTGTCTTCTGCGCCACTACTGTCCTCTGACCTAGATTCTATTAACTGTTTAATACCTCACATTGACCTGAAGGTGAAATAAAAAACAATTTTAGGGCAATCCATCTTATTGATAAGTATATGTATCAAAAGTAGGGGAAAATGAGCGATGTGGGCTGTGACTCAGCGACATGTTTCAACAGCGGAAGCTATTCATTATGGTACCATATTGGTGACACGTTAAGGAATACGTGGAATAATTATTAATTTAATTTATCATATTTTTATTATTTTACTTTTTTTTTATTTGTAAGGTAGGCGCCAAAGATTTTTGTTGTGCCGTGCCTTATTTATTCTTGATTGGTAATTAAAGTTGTTGTTGTTGGTTTTTTTTTTCAGCTTCACGCTGTATCCTGCACACAGCAGGGTAGGCAGAGGGAACCTAGTGTTAAGACACTCCGTTCCCCACTTTCTGCCGAATTCTGGAGGCATTGCGTATTGAGTGGCAGAACTCAACGCCGCGCTTTGCCACGACACCAGAGCGAAGAAATGGAAATATACATTTTAAGTAAATATTTCATCTCCTCGAGGGGGATCGAACCCACAACAGTCACACTCTGTGCCCCTGAGCCACGACCGGCCTCAATCGGTTGAAAGTTTGTATGGAAAAAAAAAAAATCTGTACCGATTTTTATAAAATTTGAAATTCAGACTTAAAAATATTTCATTGAACACGTGTTTCATGGTTTTTAAGAATTCACCGCCTAAGAGTTCAAATAAGGGGTTGAAAGTTTATATGGAAAAATCTTTAAATTGCCACCGATTTTTTTAAAAAATTAAATTCAGACTGTTAAAAATATTTTATTGAACACGTGTTTCGTGGTTTTTTTAGAATTCATTCCTAATAAGCGGGCGAAGCCGCGCGCGCCCTCTAGTTATGTAAAATCCTTCCACTGAGTAAGAATCAAACCTACAACATTACTGTAACACTGTCACATTGTGCTATGACGCCTCTTGGTAATCTCTTATCAAAATTCTCACACATTCAATATTTATTTTCCTAATTATACCTACTAATTTTAAATACTGTTGTTTCCATTGGCCTAAAGTTTATTATGGCTCTATTACCAAACATATAGAGCCTCAAAAAACTAATTAATGTAATATAACATTATTAAAGATTCTGGGTTCATATATTATACCTACTATAATAATTATCTATTAATTATTTTTACTTGTATGATTTATTAAGTGAGGTATGAATTAAAAGAGTCTGGCTAAGCTATGCATGAATTTTAGAAAAAGCTCCAATTTTTTATAGAAGCCTCTGTAGGTGAGTCCGACTAGACCTTGTCTGGTTTTTTTTTATATTTAAACACGACATAAAAAATATTTCCTTTTTATTATTATACATTTTTATAATCACTTCCAAGAAACGTATTTTTTTAATAATAAAATAAAAACAACTTCAAAGGTTTCCCGTTCATCTCTAGACAAAGAACTTAGAGCACATGTAAATCTAAGTAAAGGTAATTATTCTGTGTGTTCGGATATGTTAGAAAACGTAGCGAAATCAGAACAACGAATGTAGTATAAAGAATAATTATTATTTAACTTTGTTACATTTTATTACACGGCGTTGTATAACATTTTTATAAATAATGAGATAAAATTAGTTTTATATCAAGCTGTGTCTCCCACATGACTGGATAGGCGGAGGGAACCTGAGAACCTAATGTTAAGATAATCTGTTCCCTATTAAGTCATTTCTGTTTCCTACTTTCCGCTTATTTCTTGAGGTGTCTCGTTACTAGAGCGAGGTAATCTCCCGAGTGGGAATCGAACCTTCAACCATCGTGAATACGTTCGCAGGTATAAGCATGAATTAATACCGCAATATCCCCTACAATGGAGTGTCTTATCACTAAGTTCTCAGGTTTAATTCTTACGATGTGACGAAATATTGAAACGTTTACGATTCAAAAGGTTAAGTTCAGTCGATCTGTATTTTTACTTGTATGATTTATTAAGTTAACTTTATGAATATGAGTATAAAAAATTATGCCAATTAAAAACTTTAGCGTAAAAACGTAACAAACGAACTAACATTCACATTTAAAAAAAAATCAGCTTCACGCTGTATCCCGCACACAGCAGGGTAGGCAGAGGGAACCTAGTGTTAAGACACTCCGTTCCCCACTTTCTGCCGAATTCTGGAGGCATTGCGTGTTGAGTGGCAGAACTCAACGCCGCGCTTAGCCTCGACACCAGAGCGAAGAAATGGAAATATAAATTTAAGTAAATATTTCATCTCCTCGAGTGGAGATCGAACCCACAACCAGTCGGTTTTATAGTCACACTCTGTGCCGCTGCGCCACGACTGGCCTCACATTCACATTCACGACATTCACATTTAGAATATTAAAAAATTACATAAATAATAATTTTCTGTCAATATAACGCACTAACCACTACCTGGTGTAATAGGAAGTTATAGATCCGATTTATGGTTCCACAAGGAATATTAGGTGTCAAATACAGTGCAGTGCTGTTGTCGCTAACGTTTATAAATGAAGTGACCGCAAACTGTGGCTTTCGATACAATGGCGTTCCTATGATTTGATATTTAATAGGAAAAATAGGTATTATTTCTTTGACAGCTTGATTTTTTAAAGTTTATGACAGATATATTTTAGTATACAAAATCAGTTTTGTTACAAAATCATTTTTTAATAGTTCGAAGTTGGTCCAGGCAGATCGGTTGTATGGGCAGAGTCTGGAACCTATAATACACGCCGTTTCCAGGAATACTGCCTTCTCTATCATGTTCTTAATCCAACAGTTGTTACTTGCACAAGTTATCACTTCTTCTTATCGTTATCACATCTTGAGATCTTGCTCGAGGTTTTTCACTATTCAATTAAAATTTTCGTAGCGAAAAAAGATATAATATTTGGATATATCTGCAATAAGAAAGTATAATTTGCAGTGATAACTTATTGATAAAATATTCCGTTCTACACTATTAAGTATGAGACATTGCATACAAGAATTAAGAAGAATTGTCACACTTATTCTCAGAAAATAGGCGTATTTCGTAAATACATACTCTTTCTTGAGTGGAATTTAAATTTAATCCTAAGGCGACACACCAAATTTAAGCTGATTAACTTACCCTTATTAGTTATGATGATGTTTAAGATATTTTTTGCTTATTTTTTTTTCACATCATCGCCTGTATAATGTACATAGCAAGGTAAGCAGTAGGAACCTGGGAACTATATATTAAGACATTCTGTTTCCTATTAAGACACTTCCGATCCCCAGTTTCAGCCGAATTCTTGGAACTTTGGGTAAATACTTTGGTGGCAGAACTCATAGCCACGTTTTGCCTCATTACCAGTAATAAAATATTAATCAAATCGAAAACACAAACATCACTTTTATAGTCGCACGCTCGTCTGCGCCACAATGGCTTCATCACACACAAGTGTTGATCAGTGGCGGAACTCAACACCGCACTTTGTCATCAAGACATAGTTAGAAGAAATTAAAATAAGACTCCGCGATGCGTCACGTTTATCGTCATATGCTGCCCGCTGCTCCACAGTGACAATAATGTCAAGTAAAATATTATTTACAAGAAATACAATCAATATCTGAAACTGCAAGCCGCATTATTGAAATTCTTGTTTGAGCTTAACACGCGACAAAGCTCTCTTTTGTTCGAGAATTCTTTGTAAATATATTTCATTCTGCCTTCCGCTTAAACTGGGCGACAGTATTTTAAAGTATCGAAATAGAAATTGTTTTATAATTTAATCTAAAAAATAAATTGTGTCCGTTTTGAATTTGTGATGCGCGGCGTATAGTTCCGCCAGTCAATAAGCATTTTTTCCAGAATTCGGCGAAAAATGGGAAACGGAGTGCCTTAACACTTGATTCCCGTTGCCTACACTGCTGTACGTGGGATACAGCGTGAGTCTGAAAAAGAAAAAAAAATGTGCCTGTATTAAAAAAAGTTATGCCTTGGGCGCGGCTTTCAATTCCGTCAGACAACTTGCAATAGCTCGAACTTGGGCCAAAAGCTGTGGATTGGAGTGTCTTGACACTGTTGAGCTAAGAATTGCTAACCATGTAATGTTATTTAATGGTGAACCGCTAAGAGTGCTTTTGTGCAACATTTTCAGTTATTGTTTTATAGTGTAAAAATACGAAATACTCGCCAAACCGGCTTCAAACTGGAGTGAGATTAAAGTTGAAGTTGTCTTGGAAATCACAAACGACGTTGACATTGACCATAAACTCAATTAAGTGAAGGGAATCCTTCGTGATGAAGGGACGAAATTTTAGCAAACGCCAAATTTCGGCAAGAGATTTAAGGACACGAGGGAATCTCTATAGCTGATATAGAAGTGATGTGAAAATCCTACTGGCACTTCGTCACCTTTGAATAAGCAAATATCGAAGCTAGTAGGGCACGACATCTGTAGCTTAAGTACACACTTTATAAAAAAAGCGATCGAGCCCAATTGGAGGTCAAAAGTCTTTGTACGATGATTGAGTTGTAGCTATCTGATGAAGTTTACCACTTTTAATGAAATGACGTCTCTAAGCCGGACCTCGTTCTTATGCCTCTAAAGATCCCGTGCCAAGTTCGATTCGAGAGACCCCCCAGCCATTTTATCCCACCACCTCCACCGAAAACTTGATGCCTGTCAATAAAGATGATGATGACAATTTAAATGAATTTTGGGCATCTTAAAAAAAAGAACACGGAGAAGACGGAGTAACGATGGAGTTATTAAAAGCTGACAGTAAACCTATACGTATATTGTGTCCAACGTATATTTAATGCCGTCTTGTTTTCGGTTTAATTCAGTCTCTTGTACTGAATCCCAAAATTTGTGATAGATGTTTGTTACAATTTCAAGTTAAAACTACTGAACAGATTTTGGTGAAATTTTACAATAATATAGCTTACACATCAGAATAATATATGTATACAATTTACAATTTATGCTTATTTAAGTGTAATTTTGCTGTAATCTAATAACAAATTTAAGTAATCTCTAGTATTCCATAATTCTTTTGATAGCTCAACTAAACATTTTTCTTTTTACAGACACATTCATTTCTTTGAAAATTTATTTCTATAAGGATATAAAAATCGTCATAAATTATATAGGGGAAATTGCCCTACCTATCGTTGGTAAGTACTTAGTATTCAAGCTGTGCATGCAACGTTTATATACTTTTAATGAGCCTTCATTTTGAAGTGTGAAAGAAGCTTATGGCTTTCATGGGGTCTATTGTGATTTTGTTTTTATAAATTTTCTAATAATAATACGGTGTGATTTTAATTAGATATTAATTTGCTTTTTTTTTTCAACTTTTGATATTAACTCGCATATATCAGCGTAAATAGAGGAAAGCTAGAGTTAAGACACTCCGTTCCTCAGACGGCTCAATTTTCAAGATATAGTTTGCTGAATAACGTAATATCTCGAATCGAACATAGAAACTTAATGTATTTAATATATAATTCTCCATTCCTATCAAGACACTTCCATCCTCCACTTTTCGCTAAATTTGAACGCCCCGCTTTGCCTCGGCACCAGAGCGAGGAAATGAAAATTTTAAATATTGCATTTCCTCGAGTGGGAATTGAACCCACAATCCTGATTCTGCTTTGTGCTCCTGCGCCATGACTGATCCCTGAACTATAATGGTAATTATAGTCTAGAGGTCAGTCGTGGCGTGGAGAATAAAATATTATAATGGTTATATTTTCAAAAATATATATATTTATAATAGCAGAAGCAGCTTTAAAGTAGTATTTTACTCTACAGTACACAAATATAGAGCGTCTAATAGAAGCGTCTGCGCTAAATTGAACGAGAAATGTTCGTCTTGAAGACAGGAACTGGGATTGCGCGAACAAATTAGTAATAGCTTGATAACAAGAAATCAGGTTTAAATGGCTGATTGTTTTTTTTACAGTATTTTTCTAAATTTTATATTATTTTGTAGTTAAGTGTAGTGTAGTTATCTATTATCTATATATATAAAAGGACTCGTGCTGACTGACTGAGGTAAGACGCACGCAGAGCCGTAACCGCTGATGGTAGAAACGTGAAATTTGGGTAGATGTTTATTTTCGTATTCTGGATATCCATTAAGAAGGGAATTTGAAAAATTTTAACCCTAAAGGGAAGAAATAGGGGTTGAAAGTTTGTATGGAAATAAAATTTAATCTGTACCGATTTTTATAAAATTTGAAATTCAGACTCTTAAAAATATTTCATTGAACACGTGTTTCATGGTTTTTAAGAATTCAGCTCCTAAAGATTCAAACAAGGAGTTGAAAGTTTATTTGGAAAAATCTATAAATTGCCACCGATTTTAATAAAAAATTAAATTCAGACTGTTAAAAATATTTTATTGAACACGTGTTTCGTGGTTTTTTTAGAATTCACTCCTAATAAGCGGGCGAAGCCGCGCGCGCCCTCTAGTTATAATATAAGTTTCAAAATAAACTAATCAAAGTTTAAGTATTTTATATATTTATATATATTATTTTACCACTTCGTTACTTTGTGGACACTTAGAAAAAATGGCGTGTTGTTTTTCATAGTACATACAATGTCATACTTTTGTGTGATATTTTTTTTTTGATTTCACTCTATCCCGCATATAACAGAGAAAACAGGCAGAATCTACTATTAATCCATGCAGTACCTTCCCCACTATCCGTTTGGCCCACCGTTACGCTTCATCTTGTTACCACAGCAAGAAAATTAAAAAAATCCTTCCTGCAAATGAGAATTGAACTCACTATCGTCGTATTTACATGACTACGACAGACGGACGAATAGACTATATAATAAACATATATTAATAATTTATTTCAAGAAATTTCTACTAAAATTAAATTATAAAGACCATACATTTTGCTCATAACAGCTATAAACTTTCATTCTAAACGCTTTACTATGACAAAACTTTGTTCATTTAAGTATATTGCTTAATAGGCCAGTAATTGATTCCTGTTTCTGAGTTCAAAACGTGTAACTAATTATAAGTCTTTATTGTTTAAGCAATTAGAACTTTACACATACGCTCTAATAGGTTTTCTTAAACGAGATCAACCAATTCTGTAATGCTTTAGAAATGTTCTTTCTAATTTGACCTTTGCATCATGTATATTCCAATTTTTGAGGCCAGTCGTGGCGCAGCGGCAGGACGTGTGACTGTAAAACCGACTGGTTGTGGGTTCGATCCGCACTCGAGGAGATGAAATATTTACTTAAATTTATATTTCCATTTCTTCGCTCTGGTGTCAAGATTAAGCGCTGCGTTGAGTTCTGCCACTCAATACGCAATGCCTCCAGAATAATGCAGAAAGTGGGGAACAGAGTGTCTTAACACTAGGTTCCCTCTGCGTACCTTGTTGTGTGCGGGATACAGCGTGAAACAGATGTATATTTGAGTATTTTTTTCAGCTTCACGCTCTATCCCGCATGTATGTCGCATGGTAGGCAGAGGAAACGTAGTGTAAGACACTCTGCTGAGCACTTTCTGGTGAATTCTGGAGGCATAGCGTATTGAGTGGTGGAACTCGACCTCGTATTTTTTATTGTTAAAAAGCGATTGCGAAATAAAATATTTTAGTGTCAAATCTGAAATAGTTTATAAGTATAAGGTTACAGGACAGAAATATTTAAGCAAAATATATTTACGCTAATTTGGTCTTCATTGGGAAATAATAAAATCTTGTATTCTTTAAGGCTTTTTGAGTTTTTATTATTGTACTTACAAAAAGAATTGAGGCATAGCCACTTCTGTAACGTGATAAATTTTGTACCTTACCTAATGTCCAAATCAGAGTTCTCTGTCTAAATGGTATCGATTTCATGATGAATGAATGATTATTTTGTGAATATAATAAAAATTTAAAAAAAAATCAGCTTCTACAGCGTGAACCCCGCACACTGCAGGGTAGGCAGAGGGTTCTCCGTTCCCCACTTTCTGCCTCCGTTCCCCACTTTCGCGCTTTGCCTCGACACCAGAGCGAAGAAATGAAAATATACATGTAAATAAATATTTCATTTCCTCGAGTGGGGATCGAACCCACACACTTGTCACACTTTGTGCCTCTGCGCCACGACTGGCCTGTGAATATAATAAATTTTAGAATTTACAATATAATTTAATTCACAGACCGAGGTCATAGTTGGGTCGTATAACAGTATTTGTCTCTTAACGTCGGTGATTGTAAACGGTCTGTCATCACTGTAGGCGTATTTTGCCAATATTCTGTTTTTTGCCTTATGCTTTTTTTAAAATATACAAAGGTGATATAAGCAAAAGAAACATAAAGTTTAGGTCATCGTGGTGTATTATGAGTTCGGTTCAAACTCGGGGGAATGAAAGAGTTAATATTTTAATTTTTTAACGAGGTAAAGCGCGGTGTTGAGTTTCGCCAGTTAATACGCAATACCTCGAGATTTCAGTTAAAAGTGGGAAATGGTAGTGTCATAATGGGAACAGAGTATCTTACCACTAGGTTTCCAGGTTCTATTCGCCTATCCTGCTCCGAGCAAGAAACAGTGTGAAGCTAAATAAAAATATAATAATTTTGTGAACGTAAAGTCAGTATTTACTTGGTCGTCCCAGCATTTGAAGCGAAAGTAAATTGAATTACGTCCAACATTTTCTGCATTTACCTCTCAATTGTAACCAGGTGTTTGCTTTCTAAGCTAATGTCGATATAACTTTACGTTTAGAGAATACTTGGATGAACAAACTTACCCAAGTGACAAATCTCCTGTTAAACTACGATATAAAGTACTCTTGAGAAACTTGCAATATTAATTTATTTATACATCGTTCTATACATAGACTTTTTTCCTGTAATATATAGCGAATAAGAATGAACTTAGTACTAAAACTCTGTTTTTAGCCTCTCTCGATAAATGTTTTATCCAATACAAAAATATTTTTTGAATTTGAACTTCCAGTTCTTTAGATTAGCGCATTCAACCAAACATCAATTTTTCTAATTTTAGTATGGATATAACATTAATATACTGTACAAAACTATTAAGATCTACTTACAAAGTTACAAAGATGATAAATTTAGCAATATATCGCTTCTATTAGAAAATTGGTCGAGATATCAGTAGTTTGATTAAAATGTGGTTGAAAACTAGCAGAGTTCGGCGTTTAAGAGAAGTTTCGTATATTGCAAATTAGGGTTGAAACATTTCGTTTGTTCTATTAATACATAAATAAATTGGACATAAGAGAATTTTTTTCGTGCAAATTTCGGTTCCATCAGAATTCCAGGATACAAACTTATCTTACATTATACATTGCTCCACAGCCCCTCTATAGGTCAGAGAAAGTTCTATAGAAATAGGCTCGGCTCTACTGGAGATTAACTCGAACAAGCAGAGAAACATAAACGCAAACAAAAATAGAGATTAAATTAGTCAGACGCTGTGCCGTTGCGCCACTACGGCATTTATGTATTATTTGTATATAACAAATACATACATATATTGTATGCTATTAAAAATACTTTATACATTATATTGCTACTTACAACTTTTCTTTTGTCTTTTTTTATAAAAAAAATAAAGAATCTCTAATTAAAAAGAGATGTAGCAGCCCTAATAATTTTATATATTTCAATCTTTTACTGACGCATACACCAAAACTTTGCGGTGCAAAGCAACTCCGCTATCTGCTAATTATAAGATTACCGCGTGTATCCTAGACCACTCAGTTTCCAAGTTGGGCATTCTAAGAACTTTCCTACAACGTGGAATACAAGATTATACCTGTATATTTATATGGAAACGTAGTAAAATAATTATTTTATGCTTAGTTTTTACATATTTTTACTTTATTTTGGAAAAATAGGATCCTTAAAGTTTTATTCTCGTGTTAAGAGGCGGAACTGAACGCTGCGTTTCGTCTTTTACCAGAGCGAGGACCAGGAAATATTTAATTAGTTTAATTGTCTTTTAGTGGTTCATGTTGAAAATAACTATATACAATAAATATATTTTAACAATTATTAATTTTAATATTAACAGAATGGAAGACAATCACTAAGACCTAACTATATAGTGAAATATTTACAAATCCTCCTTTAAATGACAAAGGGTGCTCAGAACTAACAATGAAAGGGTTATTTAATTCCGCCATTCACAAATGGCATAGTTGCCATTTTCTTAGATTTAGTGTGGACGAAACAATAGTGGACCCTTTCTTGAGTGATTAATGGATGTAACGCTTCCGTAAATTTGTCGGGCCTAATTTGAATTTAGTTTTCATTTAAACGTTCATGATCTAAATGGACGTTTCATAAGTATAATATTTTAGATATGATTGTATTTACTTATTTAAAAAACGTATAAAAAATTGAACGCAGCGGGACTCGAACCCGCGCCACCTGGAAAGCGACCAGGCGCTCTGACCACTAAGCCATGCGTTCTCGCCAAGCTACGTTTTTATACGCTTGTTACAACTGTACGTATAAATGTACATAAATATTTTATAATATTTTTCCTTGAGTGGGGATCGAACCCACAACCAGTCATGTTTTTCAGTCGCACTTTGTGCCCCTGCGCCACGACTGGCCTCGTTGATATAAAAAAATAAAATACCTACATACAATAAATCAATGAACAAAAAATACAATTAGATTTCTCACAAATTTTTATTCTCTTTCATGTTAAAGATTAAATAACAAAATTAATTCCATACAAAATTTATTATAATATATTTATATATACAACTAGCGACCCGCTCGCGGCTTCGCCCGCTTAACTACGGAATTATTCACGTAATGTACCTATGTTTGCAAAACACTTAAGATTACTAATGTGAAAATTATTTAAACCTTAATTCAACCCGCGTTTTCGTAGTTCCAATAAGGATGTTTCAATTGTTTGAAAAAACTCACTTAAACAAATGACACAAACAATAGAAAACTTTGACGAAAGAAATTATAAACAACAGACTACCTACTATTCTCTTACCCAAAAATACTTAAACGAAAGATGTAACCAACTATGTCGCGTT
>JAATLQ010022099.1:10388-22953 GCA_013421005.1 Heliconius erato x Heliconius himera
TATATTTGAGGCCAGTCGTCGCGCAGCGGCACGAAGTGTGACTGTAAAACCGATTGATTGTGGGTTTGATCCCCATTCAAGGAGATGAAATATTTACTTAAATTTATATTTCCATTTCTTCGCTCTGGTATCGAGGCTAAATGCAGCGTTGAGTTCTGCCACTCAACACGCAATGCCTCCAGAATTCGGCAGAAAGTGGGGAACAGAGTGTCTTAACACTAGGTACCCTATACAAAATGGTTTTAATAATTAATCATTTTTTCAGAAAATATTAGTTTAAACGTAGCAGGATCATATTTTGAATGAGAAAATCAGAAAATAACACATTTTCTTAATTAGTCTACTCATAAATGAATATTAAAATTATTTAAAGGTAAGCATATAATTTTATGTGTAAAATGTAAAATATATACAACTTAAAATATCTCAATCGCGCGCGTGAACACGAACTTTTGATGAAACTTGCTGAAAGGAACTAAGATTAAACCGTATTTCTAACGGTAGAACAAACTACGAGAAAGTGCAGTATATTTTGGAGACACACCTAACTTTGAATAAAAGCTTTCCAGGGGAATATTAATTTTGTAACGTTAAATAGCATTGAGGTCGTCGTTATTGTAGGTACGATTCCTACTCAGAGGAATGACACATTTACTTATCATCTTTTTTTTTGATAACAATACAAAACGAGGTGTTGGGTTCCTCATCTCAACATACAGTGTCGTGAAATTTCTAATCACTATCCTTTCCTTTCTATTATCCTTGCTATATGCGGAATACCGCGTGAAACGTAAGCGTAAGTGTAGCGGGATCAAAGCCTGTGCTCTAGGACAGACTATATTCATATGAGTTTAAATATTTTTCTGAATATCGTACCAATTTTTTTATAAGTATCTCCGGATTATTTATTAATATAGCATATATTTTTATATTATTACTTACTAATTTTATATAGATAAAAACTTTTTTAATCTCGGTAACTACTGGTTTAAATTGAAAAATATATACTTGTGTTGGTGAAAGGAAGTATCAACACTATTCTTAACACTTCCGTTTGTCATCTTCCGCCGAATTTTCTTGGCGCTGTTTGTGGAGTAGCTGAACTCAATGTTGCTATTTGCCTTGTTACCAGAGCGAAAAACTGAAAATATTAAATATTTCTTTCCCCGAGTGAAAATCGAACTCACAACCGTCACGTTTACAGCACGCTTGTGCCCCTGCGCCATGTCAGCCTCATATACAAACATATGTATGTTACATCTGATTATCTGATTAATTATTTTGATGTAAATTGAACCTGCAATCAGAGTTACTTTACCACAATACCTACGGCTGTAGGTAAAAATAAGTTTATATATAAATTGATTAATATTTCTTTCAGAGGTAGTTAAGTATAAGTAAGTTACACAACTTAGAGGGAGGTCAATGAATTATAAAAGTGTTCGTTCAGAGATCGCCTGAAATAGCGACCTTTAACTACCAGAAAACTTCGTTACCGTGAAATGTTACTTTCACGTAGAGCTTATCGGGTTTTTGTTTTCAATCTTGGGTAATTTACGGAAAAATATGGAACGTGGATACTGGATTGGTAAAGTTACTACTGTAGTATAGTAGCGAATGGATTTGGTTTAGGTTTTGAAATATTATTCTGTGTTCCCTAGTGGAAATTATCATATGTGCTAGTTTTTTTTAACATTTTTAAATAAAATAAATAAATCAGCTTCACGCTGTATCCCGCACACAGCAGAGTAGGCAGAGGGAACCTAGTGCTAAGACACTGCGTTCCCTACTTTCCTCTGAATTCTGGAGGCATTACGTGTTATGTGGCGAAACTCAACCCCGCGCTTTTCCTAGACACCAGAGCGAATAAATTAAAATATTATTTAAATATTTCATTTCCTCGAGTGGGGATCGAACCCACACCCAGTCGATTAAGGTAGGTAAATAGCTTTATTGTTCCACAGGGTTGTCTGTCTTTCAGTGAAAATCGCATAAAATCAGTTCAGCCAAAAAAATTAAAATAATTTGTTTGTGTTTTCGTATCCTGTAAAGAACTATACGCTATGACGCTTGGAAAATCACGGTAATCTTGAAATCACAGACTGTTATTTCAATTTTATTTATATGTATGGACTAGCTCTTACCTGCGGGTTCGCCCCCGTAGTCACATGGATTATTTAACACAAAAAGAGTTTTACAAATCGTTCGTTATTTCGGAGATTAAAGCGTTTACGCAAAAAAACGCATATTGGCTTTTTCATAAAGAAAATCACCACAGTAGCGCTATTGGGATGAGGCTGAATGCACACGACAATTGGGAAATTGGATCTTACTTGCTTACTTAAGATATCTTTATATACAAATTATTTTATTCTCTTCTGGTTTCACTAAAGCGGTTTCGGCTAATTACATTGTTTTTTTGACTGATAACTATACAGCTTTGCTATGCATTATTATTTTATATATTATTATTATTTTTTTCCTTTTTTTATTAGCTTCACGCTGTATCCCGCACACAACTGGGTAGGCAGAGGGAACCTAGTGTTAAATATTAAGTTATGGCTCGAACGCCTGGCCTTTTGGGTTCTACATTTTCACCGCAGAGCATGCTATGCATAGGGAACCTTATCAAGTAAATCAGACACTCCATTCCCCACTATGTGCGAAATTTTCAAGAATTGCTTGAGCAGTGGCGGAATTTAACGCCACAAGCAAGCCAAATGACTTCAAATAACATTTTAAATCCACTTCAAGCAAATAAAGATTATAAATAAATTTAACAGAGTAAACTTTCCATATATAATATTCTCTACAGAACTATTAATTAGATTGAACATATTCAAAACTCATATCAGCGCTCGCCGTACAAATTGACTGTAAGCAAGTTTGCGAATTGTTGTCGTAATTGAGACTAAGGATAACTTTCTATCAAAGTGAAAGGAATTTATTACACGAACAAAACTAGCCAGTTTAGTACTTTGATATAGTGTGTAATTTAATAATCTGTATAGATAATGTATAAAGGCTGTCGAGGCCGGTCGTGGCGCAGCGGCACGAGGTGTGACTGCAAAACCCACTGGTTGTGGGTTCGATTCCCACTCGAGGAGATGAAATATTTACTTAAATTTATATTTCCATTTCTTCGCTCTGGTGTCGAGGTTAAGCGCGGCGTTGAGTTCTGCCACTCAACACGCAATGCCTCCAGAATTCGGCAGAAAGTGGGGAACGGAGTGTCTTAACACTAGGTTCCCTCTGCCTACCCTGCTGTGTGCGGGATACAGCGTGAAGCTGTTTTTTTTTTAATGTATAAAATGCAAACACACTCGAACCCGGGCCTCTTAGATATCGTACAAGCGCTCTGACTACTAAACCATACGCGTCATCAAGCTACATTGAAATTCTTATATACCGGTTATAACTTATTTATTTGTACAGAGATACTAACAGCATAATTTTGTTGTAAAAAGCATAAGTACGTATGGTTTTGTGGTCTTGGTTAGGTGGTTTCTAAGGGCCATAGGTTGGAATCCCGCTACGTTGTTTTTTATGCTTTTTTAAAATTTAAAATTTATATAAGAAAAGTTGTTATTCACAATGATTTTCAATGGTTTTTTCTGCTTGTCTGTTTATCCTTGAGTTTATGCTTAACATTTAGTGTTTTTGGTATTTCAATTGGTTCTTAAATAAAAAAGTTATATCAATATAAAAGATTTTCTTTGACTAAATTGCTCTAAAATAGGTGTAACTTAATTTTTTAGGGTACCGTACACGAAGGTTAAAACGGGACCTTATTACTAAGACACTTCTGTATGTCCCCGTCTATCTGTCATCTTGTAAGAGCGTAGTGTTGTGAGAGCGTAGTGATAAGCGGACGGACAGTTAGACAGTTTAAGTTTTGATAGCGGAAATCCGCTATCATAACAAATAATAATAACAAAATAATAAAATAAATATTTACATATATATATATATATATATATATATATATATATATATATACATATATAAATAAATATTTATACCGCACACAGCAGGGTAGGCAGAGGGTTAGGTTCCTTCTGTTAAGACACTCCGTTCCCCATTTACCGCCGAATTATGGAGGCATTGCGGGTTGAGTGGCAGAACTCAACTCCGCTCTTTGCCTCGCCACTAGGGCGAAGAAATGTAAATTAAACTTATATAAATATTTATATATATTTTATAAATATTATTATATATTTTCTCGAGTGAGGATCGAACCCACAACCGTCGCGTTACAGTCACACCCTTGTGCCTGGGCCAACGACGGCCACAATAATTGCATACTGTTTATTTTAGATAATATGTGTTTTTGTATTATTTTGCGTTATTTTCGAATTTGATTTTATTAAAATAAATAATATATATTTATACAAATATAAAAAAAATGTATTTTGGCTTGTAAAGAATAGCCAACCTTATAAAGACTTTTCTTCTCATCATATTCAAAAAACCGAAAATACCCTCGTTATAATGGCAGACTATAATTACACGGAAGGTAAAAGTTAACAAGGCGGACAAGAGATGCCTGCAATTTGTTGTTACAGCAGTAAAACTCGCCAGTGCCTTATATTTAAAAAATGCTGGAAATGGTAGATTAAATAGCTTTGTATTGTATCAAAGTTGACCATACAAAGAAGATATTTTTTCTATTTCTCTTTTAAATCTACCATTTAAGAAAGATATGGAATAAAAATTAAAAAAATTAAAAATTAAATTAGCTTCACGCTGTATCCCGCACACAGCAGGGTAGGCAGAAGGAACCTAGTGTTAAGACACTCCGTTCCCCACTTTCTGCCAAATTCTGGAGGCATTGCGTGTTGAGTGGCAGAACTTAACGCCGCGCTTAACCTCGACACCAGAGCGAAGAAATGGAAATATAAATTTAAGTAAATATTTCATCTCCTCGAGTGGGGATCGAACCCACAACCAGTCGGTTTTGCAGTCACACCTCGTGCCGCTGCGCCACGACCGGCCTCCATGGAATAAAAAATATTTAATATATATTATAATGTTTATAGCTATCACTAGAGAGATTACAGGCGAGGATATTCGCCTCTACCACCAGTAAGTGGCTGTGGGTGACAAAACAATATCGTCAAAAATGTCCTATTTGTCCAAAAAAAATAAAAAGGAGACTAAATATTGTTTCTGTAATTGTTCGAAGGCAATTTTCTTTTGGAAATTGTCAAAAATTGCTGTAATTTTGAGGCTGCCCAATTTTGTATGGAACCATTGAATTTATTTTACATTCCCTAGACTCATTAAAGTGATAGTCAATTTTTCAAATATATAATGACAAATATGGAAAAAATTGATTTGGTATTTTTTCCTGTGTCATTAATGTTGAAGAAGAGTCTTAGAGTGATATATAAAGTCAAATTATATATTTTAAGTAATCCTTGAACTACTCCCCTCAAAATTTAATAAAAATAGCCCCGCTCGAGATCGTTGAGATAACGCTTTTTTGTTACAAATTTGTAGACGTAAGGTAGTGGAAGTCCTTTTTTATATATGGGGCTCATATTTGATGGAAGTACTTGACCGAGTACAAGGAATCCCCCAGTATATTAATTTGTAACGCTTTAATAAGTCCTGTAGTCCCTGGTCTCTCCTACTATATCTTTCACTTTAACTTATTCTATTCAAAGTGTCATTGCGACTACCGGCTTTGCAAATAATTTTGAAATCTTTAAATAAGGTGGCATTTGTCGCAATTTTCTGTAAAAACATAATAGTAATTTAATGTATTATAACTATTTTAATTTTATCTCTTTGGTAACGCGACAATGCGAGTTACCGTTGTATTTCGCTACTCAACACGCAATGTCTCCAGAAACGGAGTGTTTTAACACTAGGTTCCAAGGTTCTTTCTACCTACAAGTAAAACTAAAAAAAACTAGGCGGCATTTGTTTAGCAATTTGTTAAAAAAAAAAAATAATTTATTAGAATATAGACTTAGGCATAAATTAAAAGCCTTGTGCGTTGGAAGGTACCTACAGGTGCGCAAACACATTAGCGTCTCGTCTCGTATGCTCGTGTGGTAGACGTGTCTTTGCATAATGTTAGAACTATTCACGTTCTTTTGCTAATAAATAAGTGCCCTATAAAAATTAGGGAAGGTTTGTTTCACTTTGTATCCCGCATAAAGCTGGGTAGGCAGAGGGAACCTGCTGTTAATGTTAAGATATTCCGTCCCCAGAACATGGGGTTCTGCTTAGATATCGTCAGTCAAAGATAGCCTTGAGCCCGGACAGAGCGTTGAATTGTTTTCTCGAAAAGTATACGTCCAAGTCACATGATATGGACGCCGAAGCTTATCTTTTTAAAATTTCCTTGATGATGGAATAACTTTTGCTCGTAATTTTCAATACGTAAGTCAAATAATTAAATAGTTATAGTAAAAAATCTAATAGTTTTTTTGTCACAAAATGACTTATTATGTTAAGAAATAGATATATGTTGTTATTTCGTTGTTTAAGGCTAATTAAGACTTACATACATTGTAGTGTATACACCCTATAACACTCCTGAGGAATATAATATAAAACTTCATAGAAAACAAAAAAAATCTTAGCGGTTAACCAAACAATCAAACAAACTGTTTTAGTTTATTATATTAGTACAGATTTCATTTCCTCAAGCAGGAACCGAACCCACCACCTATCGCACTTACAGTCGCAGTTGTGCCACTGTGCCACGACTGGCCTCGACTACAGTAAATATATTTTACTTTTAGTTACTTTCAAAACCAATCATCTAATCTAACATGAACGTCGATTAAAACCGCTCGTCAGTACTTCAGCGACTTAATTTCCTTTGGGAACGAAATGTGGTTCTTTACGTTACCACGATAAAATTCATCGTATTACCTCTGTAAGTCGTTTACTTCTGACATTTACTCAACCAATACATAAATAGAAAAAAATAAATAAAAGCTTTCTGTTTTTTAAGCTTAACGCTGTATCCCGTCATATCCTGTTTATATCCCGGGAAGCAGATACATTATTTGTGTAGTGGATGAATGCAACGAAGCACCTTTATCTTGTTACCAGAGACCGGAAATTCATTCCCAGAGTGGGAACCGTACCTACAACCCAGTCAATCGCTGTGCCACTGTGCTAGGATGGCTCCAAAAAAACTGTTTTTATATTATGTAGTATATATAACACCACGTTCAGATAGAGCCACATTTTAAGGATAGGGCAATTAGCAAGTATTATGTCGGTCGTAAGTTTGTTTTTTCTGATCTTGTAAACGAAATCTAGAAAGATAATTCTCATAAAACGATAAAAACATAAACAAAAACTAGTAAAAAATCCGAAGAAAATTAAAAATTAAACATGCATCTTACTCACAACCAGCTTTATTTTTTTGTTTTTTTTTTAGCTTCACGCTGCATTCCGTACATAGCAGTGTAAGCAGAAATCTAGTGTAAGAACACTCCTTTGCCATTAAGTCACTTTGATCCTACTAATATTTATTATACCTACTAATATTTTAAGTGAAAAAAATAATCAGCTTCACGCTGTATCCCGCACACAGCAGGGTAGGCAGAGGGAACGTAGTGTTAAGACACTCCGTTCTCCACTTTGTGCTGAATTCTGGAGGGATTGCGTGTTGAGTGGCAGAAATCAACGCCGCGCTTTGCCTCGACACCAAAGCGAATAAATATAAATATAAATTTAAGTAAATATTTCATCTCCTCGAGCGGGAATCGAATCCACAACCTGTCGGTCTTACAGTCACACTTTGTGCCACTGCGCCACGACTGGCCTCATCGCTAGCAAAATGTATCAAACATTTTAAAAGTATTAGATCGCTACAAGCTACTTATAGCAAGTAATAAAGGTATTCTAAAAATTGTATAATGTTATAGTAACCTACTTCTCAGAAACTAACTGGAGGACCTAACAACGCTGTTCTTTGAACATTCACTACAGCTTTGTTACTATATTTTAATGAGATAAACCCTAATTAAAGCCTGTCAGGTGTTTTTTTCATGGTCGTCGCTATTTTAAGACTAAAGCAAAAGGGTAAACTTTATTTAACACTCAGATTGATTAATATATTTATGTTATTGCATACAGAAAAGTAAGTAGAGGGTACCTGGAAACCTAGTATTAAGGCACTCTGTTCCCCATTAATACACTTTTCGCAGATTTTAAAACATTGCGTGTTGAGTGGCACATGCCCGTGAACATTTTTTTTATGGAAACAAACAAGGCAAACAAGTGGTCACACGGTAAGTGATCATCGCTGTTCACGACCCCGTCTAATACCAGAGGAGCTCCAGCTGCGTTGTCGGTCTTTAAGATGGAGATAGATGCGCTTTTTGAAAGTACCCAGGTGGTATCGTCCTGGAAATCAAAAGGTTCAATGTATACAGGTGGTGTGGATGATACTTGAATTTGTGACGTACTATGGGAGGAGACATCTCTACGCAAAGCCAAAGTGTCAAGCCTTTCACAGATCATTGCGTTCCTCAACGATTTGAACGGCTCAACGTTGTATGCTATCAAATGGATCAAGCTGTTACTGGTGTGCACCAGTCCAGAGATGAGAATAGTACACCATATGAGACCGAACCTGGGCCTAGGTATACAGGGCCAATCGGTATTTAGGCGTGAAGTACTGTCTCGCTCTGCTGAAGACCCCCAGTTTCTTTGAGGCCAACTTGGTCTTGCTTTCCAGATAATCACGACGGCCTCTTGTTAATTATATTTTTTAATTTTATATTATCCTAGTATAGAAAATGTAGAATACAAAAAAAATAAGAAAGTAAAATGTATTATATAATTGTATTATCTAATAAAATATATAAAGATATCTCGTAGAGCGTTTTTCTTGTTACATTAATAATATTTAGATTTCAATCGAGATATAATTTATAATGTTGAAAAAAAAATACTTTTACAATAAAAATTTTTTCCTGCATTTCTGAAGGGAACATTTCCTTCTGGTGAAAAAATACTTGCATATATTGTGTTAGGTTCTAGGCTAGAATACTTACCTTAAAATCACACATTTACGTGAAAACACAATAAAAAAATATAGAAGCGTATCAGCACAGCTATTAACTATAAGTGAAACCCGTCGCAGGTTTGACTCCCATTCGGAGCAATGACTTATTTTCATTTGTTTAATTTGGTAACAAGACAAAATTGTTGAGTCGTTGAGTTCCGCCACAATGTCTTGAAAATTGAGAAGCGGAGTAATTTAATTTTAGGATTTCTCTGCTTATCCTGCTATATGCGGAATACAAGGTGCTATTGTTTTAGTAGAGTTGTGACACTCTATTACCATTAAGATACATTCATTCTCCTTCGCTTTGCTTCGTTACCACAGCGAGATAATAAAAAAAAATCAGATTCACGCTGTAGCCCACACACTTTAGGGTAGGCAGAGGGAACCTAATATTAAGACACTCCGTTCCCCACTTTCTGCCAATTTCTAGTGCGTGCATTGCGTGTTTGAGTGGCAGAACTCAACGCCGCGCTTGTCACTTTCACAGTCTCAGTGACTGTGAAAGTGACAGTTTAAGGGTTCAACTTACACTCGAGGAAAATATTGAATATTTTTATTTTATATATTATTGCTTACTTAAATTTATATTTCCATCTCTTCGCTCTGGTGTCGAGGACAAGCGCGGCGTTGAGTTCTGCCACTCAAACACGCAATGCACGCACTAGAAATTGGCAGAAAGTGGGGAACGGAGTGTCTTAATATTAGGCTTGTGGTCCTCACCACGACCGGCTTTAAAAAATAAATAAATAAATCAGCTTCACGCTGTATCCCGCACACAGCAGGGTAGGCAGAGGGAACTTAGTGTTAAGACACCCCGTTCCCCACTTTCTGCCGAATTCTGGAGGCATTGCGTGCTGAGTGGCAGAACTCAACGCCGCAATTAAAAAATAAAGACAAATTAAATTTACTCTACGGTGCCTGAAAACATAATTAATTATGAAACAAAACTAATTATTTCGATACAACTTTAAAGCGACATGAATGCCCCAATAAAGTAATTAACTGCTAAGCGGTTTATACTTTCATTATAATGTGAGAGGCCACACTCAGGAAACTCATTTAGAAGTGTCGGTTTTGACAAAGTGTTGAAAATTGAACAGGCTCATGCCATTTACAGTTAGTTGTTTCTCTGTTGCGTCATCATAATAAGATAGAGCGCGGCGTTGAGTTCCGTCAATGTCTATGAATAAATTGTTTTGATATAAAGTATTATCTCATGATATAAAAAAGTGAGAAACTTATGTAGCTAAATATGTTTGTTTTTAATTTAGTTTCATACTGTATCCTGCATGTAGCAGAGTAGACAAAGGGAACCTGGGGACTTAGTGTTAAGACACTCTCTCCACCTCCACGTCCCTCATTAAGACTAGGTTCCATCTTAACACTAGGTTCCCTCTTCCTATTCTATTATACTTGAGATACAACGTAAAGATATTTATTTATATTATTTTAAAAGTAAGACAAAAGGCGAAATAAACTAAATTAAATAGTTACAAGTTGAAAAACAATGAAATTTCAAACTATTTCTAGTTTTGCTCAGTTCCAGCACTACAATAAAACCTAAAAGGGTCTAAAGGACCGTAAACTACAGCCGCGCAAATTGTTTTACGTGAGGACAGTATTATACTTTAAAGGCCGAAGTTATGTGCCTCGAGAGATATGAAAGTTAATGGTTTTAAAAGCCTTCATTAATATGTTATATGTGGTATGGTAGGAATTGCCTATGTTGCACAGAGGTATGTGTAGATACCAATCCGTTAGTTTCACGCTGTATCCCGCACTCAGCAGGGTAGGCAGAGGGAACCTAATGTTAAGACACTCCATTCCCCACTTTCTGTCGAATTCTGGAGGCATTGCGTGTTGAGTGGCAGAACTCAACGCCGCGCTTAGCCTCGACACCAGAGCGAAGAAATGGAAATATAAATACGCCACGACTTGGTTTGGTTTTTGACAATAATATTATTTTTTGCATAAGACATTATTTATTTGGTGACCATTTATCTGTTTTGGGAAACAATATTTGCTGTTTGAAAACGTGTCTCGTAGACTACCACGTCAGTAAAAATATAAAAAAAAAATAAGCCACGTCACTCGCAGAAGCTTAATTCAGATTTTTATATTTTGATGCGTGATAACATCTTATAAATCCATGAATGCTGCGGCTGCAAGCACAAGACTATGACTTATTGTCAAGTTCCATATGAGTCGAGCGTGCAAGCGAGAGCGAGTACCAAGCGATAGAGAAAAAAACAATCCTTATAATTTACAGTAATAAAATATTTCTATACAAATGCACTCGTTTAGTGCAAATAAATGTTAATTTAATGAAACAAAAAATAATATATAATTTAACTCTTTCCTTCTATTATACAATGTAATGATAATTCAGTGATAATCATTCGATTCAGTTTAAAAAAGTATTCAATTGTTTTTTCAATGTTTTCAAATGACGTTATCACCCTCTTAACTACTGACTTTAGAGACAACGAGTTTTTTAGATTAGGCAGAAGGAACCTCCTGTTGACACACGGTTCCCCACGCCATCACCTCATTCTCGAGATATTGCGTATTGGGTAGCGGAAGTCTACGCTTTACTTTTCCGTCTTACGTTACGTTTTTCAAGAAGAAAATAGTATATAATTTTACATATTTTTCCGTAGTTAAATCGACCTTGCAATAAAATTTTATAAAAATACCTATGTAAAACTGAAAATAAGAAAGAATTTCTGCCACAATTAACTTTCCCTCACTGTATATTTGAAATGTCAGTATAGTAACCTTCACATTGGGTAGGTCATAGAACATTACCATTTAAAACTCCTTCCGTGTTTCTTCAGGTCCGATATAAATCAAGTTTACTGTTATGCAAGCTACAATAGCTGTGCATGAAAAACTTCTACTATTCTTGAAATGTATATGGAACTACATTGAATGGTTGTGGGTTCGAGTTCCAGTTGAAGGATATTTTTATTTAAGGGTAACATTTAAGCTAATTCCATTTTTGCGTGGAAAAGTTTTGTTGAGTTACATCAATCAGCACTTATTGTCCTAATTTGGACGTAAAATGCATAGGTAGTATAAATGCAATAATTTCGAGGCGCCAGAACGAGGAAATAACAATATTTAATTTTCCCCAAGTGAAAATCGAACCCACAACCGTCTTATTTACATACACTGCTCCACTGCGGCACAATAGCTTTAACCTTAGTATAATGTAATATCAATGCATAAAATATTTTTATTTAGTATCTACTTTAAAATACGTTTGAGGCCGGTCGTTGCGCAGCGGCACGAGGTGTGACTGCAAAACCGACTGGTTGTGGGTTCGATCCCCACTCGAGGAGATGAAATATTTACTTAAATTTATATTTCCATTTCTTCGCTCTGGTGTCGAGGTTAAGCGCGGCGTTGAGTTCTGCCACTCAACACGCAATGCCTCCAGAATTCGGCAGAAAGTGGGGAACGGAGTGTCTTAACACTAGGTTCCCTCTGCCTACCCTGCTGTGTGCGGGATACAGC
>JAATLQ010022100.1:0-17060 GCA_013421005.1 Heliconius erato x Heliconius himera
TGACTGCAAAACCGACTGGTTGTGGGTTCGATCCCCACTCGAGGAGATGAAATATTTACTTAAATTTATATTTCCATTTCTTCGCTCTGGTATCGAGGTTAAGCGCGGCGTTGAGTTCTGCCACTCAACACGCAATGCCTCCAAAATTCGGCAGAAAGTGGGGAACGGAGTGTCTTAACACTAGGTTCCCTCTGCCTACCCTGCTGTGTGCGGGATACAGCGTGAAGCTAATTTAATTTTTATTTTATTTTTTTTTTATATATTAAATATATATTTTAGTTAGGAATATAGGTATATTTCTTTACGTTCTTTGGTAATATGTTTTTTAGCTTCACGCAAGCAGCAAGACGCTCCTTTCCCCACTTACTGCCCAGCTTCAAAGTTTCGTGTTGAATGACGAATCGTCAAACAATCTTCGAAGTAGCTAGATCGTATCAGAAATTATTTTTATATCGAATTTTCTTTAAAAATATTCAATAGTACTAAAATTTAAAAATATCTAATCACCATGACAAAAAGAAACTATTATTCTTTCTCATTATAAAGAAAAAAATGTTTCAGGAAACTGAAAGAAAATACAAAGACCGTCCGTCAGTTACAAGGAATCACTTGGCTTAATTAGCCTGTGAAGGACAGCGGACACTGAAGTTGTAAAAAATTTTCTTAAGGAGTAACTCCTAACTCCTTAAGAAAATTTTAAATATTGTTTAAAAGTTGCGTAAAACTATAAAACGCTTAAACTTTAATATAAATGGTGTATTTTTTATTGATTAATGAGTCGGTAACTAGTACAAGAACAATAGCTTACTATATATTTCATAATTTGACATAATTTACAGTATACTATATATTTAATAATTTCTATATATGTTAGAGGTCGCCGAAGCCAATGGGCATAAGCATGACTATAAACGCGACGGTTGTAGGTACATTTCCCCATCAGGACAATTTGAATGTAACAGGTTTGATTCCACGCTTCCTAGATATTAAAAATATAACGATAATGAATTATTTAAATAGATTTAATGTCACTTATCGATAACAACTATAAAAGTTTTAAGAGTAAGAATCTCTACATATGTTGCCCAGTTCACCAAAGCACTCGACACGGTTCCAGCTTAAAAGCCCTCCGCGCTTCTCGACTTTGGGAATGAAATGAAGTCTGAGCGGTTAATTGGTGTTTGTCTTTTGTAAAATTGCGACGTTCATTTTTAATTTATTAACTGACGCAACTGACGAGTGGGCATTGTTCGTTTGTACAATGTATATTTTTTATTGTTTTATTCCATATTTAGGTATTTGAAAGTAAAATATATAGAAAAAAATAAGGTTATTTGATATACATCTTAACAGATTATAAGAGAAAGTTGTTTATCATAATTTAATGTTGAACTATTATGAAAAATGTTATAGATTAGAGGCCAGTCGTGGTGCAGAGGCTCAAAGTGTGACTGTAAAATCGACCGGTTGTGGGTTTAATTCCCACTCGGGGAAGTGAGATATTTATTTACATTTATATTTTCATTTCTTCGCTCTGATGTCGAGGCAAAGCGCAACATGCCAGACCTCCACCGAACCGCCGAACCTCCAGAAGCGAACCTCCAGAACTCGGTGGAAAGTGGGGAACGGAGTGTCTTAACACTTGGTTCCTTCTGCCAACCCTGCTATGTGCGGGATACAGCGTGAAGCTGCTATAGAATTGAATGTAGTTTTCATTAATATGCAAATACAGACTGTGTCTATTGGCAAGGAGGGAAAAATATATTGAGATACTCTGTTTCCCTGGTCTGCCTAATTAACGAAACATTGATTCAGTCAAACTATGGAATGCGTTACCACGAGACGTGAGATAATCTACTTCGATTAATATTTTTAAGCGTAAAGTTAAGAATTATTATCTTCGGATGTAGTTTATGTATACCTGTATTATTATCATTTATTTTTTTTTTTCTACTTGAATATATATTTAATGTATATATGTATGTTTATGTATATGTATTATGTATGTATGATATGTATTGTATGCGTATGTATATATATATATATATATATATATATGTATGTATGTATGTATATATATATATATATATATATATATATTAAGTTTATTCACGTCGCTTTGCACCACATTATGCCCTCACTTTTATATATATCCTATCTTCAGATTGGTTGCCTGGAAGAGATCACTTTTAGTGATAAGGCCGCCGATGTAATCAATCCTATATAAGTGTGCAATAAAGACTTTTTATCTTATCTTATCTTGATTCAATAAAATATTATATTCTCACGAGTGGAAATCAAATAAGGTCGAAGGAAAGTGAGTACGGAAGTATCCTAACACTAGGTTTCCAGGTTACTTTCACTTAAAAAAATAATTCTATTGATCTACCTTGCTATGCGCGGGCTATAGCGTGAAGTTAAAAATATATATTTTTGCACAATCATACAGAAATATATAGTAGTTAGAATGTTATAAAAACAATCAATTTAATAACATAAAAATGGCTTTGAAATCTTATTAAAAGTTGTGATTACTCACTTCAGTAGTGAATAAGAAAATAATATACAGTTGGCGAGTTCAGAGCTCCTTATATTAGATTTCGATACTGTTAGCTGAGAAATAAGCATTTTATTACAATTTTAATAAAATATTAAGAAAGTTTTGCTTTTGTTTTCTTAAACGTTTAACTAAATATTCTTGAAATCACGCGTAGTTATAAAAAGCAATATCTTTATATATTTTTACTTTCAATTAATTGTAATAGTAAGTAGAATTCTCAGCTTCACGCAGCCCATAGCAGAAGAAGCAGAGGGAACCAGGGAATCTCGTGTTATGACACTCTGTTTCCATTAAGACACTTCCGTTTCCTACTTTCTGCTGAATTCTGGAGGCATTGTGTGTAGACTGGACGGAACTCAATACCGCGCTTTGCCTCGTTACCAGAGCAGGGAAATAAAAATAGTAAATATTTCATTTCCTCGAGTGGGAAGCGAACCCACAACCATTCGCACGCTTCTGCCCCTGCGCTACGACAGGCCTCTAATAAAAAATCACCGTGGAACGTCGCTTGATGTTTTATATGACTCCGTAGAGCTTATCGAAATTTCTTATCTCAGTTGCATGTTTTATTCATATAGTTCAATAAATTTATTTTTTAATATAAGTTTAACATATCCACAATGTTTGTAAAATAGCAAAAGTCAATTTAAGATTTAACTGACATTGAAGATGTAAATTCGACTATATTTGAGGTTTTTGTTTAGAATTCGATGAAGTTACTAAAAGTTAATAAAATACTTTTATAGTATTTGATTGGAACCTACGAGAGGAAATAAAGTGTGAAACTAAAACTAAAAAACAAAAAATCAAATTACATGTAATATTTTTAGTAATTCAGTTAAAATTAGTAAGAAGTGAACTTACATTATTAAATTTATCATATAATTTGAAATGCTATCTTACTTACTATTTTAAAATATGAAAATTTTGATTACATTCATAATTGAAAAGTTTCATAATATAACTAATTAATCCACTAAGTAAATGAAAATATTTCAAATAACGATTTATAATAAACTCAACTGATCTTTTTAAAAGCAATTTTGGCTTATGAATGTATGTTTTGCTGTCGAAAACAAAATTTAAAATATTATTTAAAATATTAACTCGCCTTCATTGCTTCATAGGTGCTGTATTTTGAATTACATGGAACAGTTTTTATCGATTTGATTTACGAGTCGCGTTCAGCGTTAAATAAGACACTTAGCGTTCATATCTACTTTTTTGTATCATTTACTTAAGTTATAATAATTTCATTAATTTCAACGTTTTACTGATTATTTAGGCTTTCGTGGCGTAGGGTTAGGGTTTCGTGGTATAAACGTGTGACTGTAATCGTGACGGTTCTGGATTCGATTCCTACTTTAGGACAAATAGGTGATACAAGGAAACAGTATATCTTTTTTAAAAATGGAAAAGACAAAAGATTGAATTTGAAAAGACTGTAATCTTTTTTGTTATTGTCATAAAGTTATCTAAAATTTGATTGTGTTTTATATTGTAGTTACAGTTTAAAAGCATAAAAAATACTCGTAAAATGACCCGAGCAGAATTTTTAATGATTCATCTCCTTTTTAATTCGCCCATTCCTGCTGATATTTCACGCTTTGGTTACGTGAAAATTCAGTGTTTACTTAAGCTAAAAACTTAATCAATTACTCTAAAACAAAAAAAATTGATGTTTAAAAGCGATGTACACAAAGATTTTTAAAATATATTTTGTCAAACATAACCCACACTGAGTAGTAGTTGTTGAGGCCAATCGTGGCGTAGATAAACGAGCGTGTGTGTAAAAGTAACATGTTGTGAGTTCGATTCCCACTTGAAGAAATGAGATACTTCTTAATTATTTTCATTATTGCGCTCTAGTGGCGTTGATTACCGCCACGTCTCTTATGTGATGGACAAGCGAGATTAAATAACCTCTTGTTGCATTTTAGAACTGAGAGAAAAACATTTACTTAACAAAATTATAATATTTATCAAAAGAAACATCATAAAAAATAAAAAAGAAAAATTTAAAAAGAAAATAAAGTTGTTAAAAGAAAAATTACATCCAAAGAAAGTTTTAACGACAGATGAGATCTGTTGGCAGAAAGATAGATTTACAATAAATTATTGCATTTCAGAACTGAGAGCAAAACTTTTTTGAGCAAAAGTATAATTTTTATCAAAAGACACAAGAATAAATCTATAAACGTGACTATTGTGGGTTCGATTCGCACTCGGGGAAATGAATTATTAAATATTTTCATTTCTTCGCTCTGGTAACAACGAAAAGCGCGGCGTAGTTACATTCTAATATTTAAAGCTTAATTTCAAATATAACTACCAAAACGAAACGGAGGATCATCCAGGTACGCACCTGTAGTACCTCTGGTATTGCACGGGGTCGTGGGCGGCGGTAATCACTTACCACCAGGTCACCCGAACGCTCGATTGCTTTTTCTTTTCCATAAAAAAAAACGAAACATATATTTAATAAAAACCGATATAAACAAAAATTAGATAGCCAAACTAATTACAGATATATCGGTTTTTAACGTCAGCTATGGCGGGTGTAAATCAATTGATGGATCGTCGCTTGCCATCATATTGTCAAGTCGCGCGGTCAACTGATAAATTGCCTTTAAGCCATGTTACTTTTAATATAGAAAAACCTTTCCATTCGTTTTTATTGTTTTATATTAAATTAAACAAGTAATTTTGCTCTATTCATACTCGTTTCTATATTAATATTGTAAATTTTGAAAATTTTGTTTCGTTAAAGCAGTAATCTCAGGAACTTCTGGTTCAAATTCAGAAATAATAAAGAAAATCTAAACATCTCGTTTATCAAGGAAGGCTGGGGCCTATATTAGATTAAATTATTCGTTTCCAATGTGTTATATGTCATACAAAATTCTTAGTAAGTTCCATTTGACCACGGAAACGTAGCCACAGGTAAAAGCTAGTCAAAGGTCTGATTTAGAGTGACGTGTAAAATAAGTTTGAGTTGGGTCATGTCATGAGTTGTCTCTGTTTGTCGCATAATACCATGTGAAAGTAATTTTAGAATAAATATAATAAATGAACTTTAACCCATTTCCCAGTGTTATATAATAAATATTGTTGTTATTCCAAAAATGGCGGCCGCAACAAAATGGCTATTAACAAATTTTTACACAACCTACGAGTACCTACCTAATGAAAGATCCCTTTCATCTTGTAATATTTTTATCATAAGATTTTTTTTTATCAATTAAACTATTCACTGAGGTCGTCGCGGTGCAGGGGCACAAGCATCTGATTTTAAGCGCGACGGCTTTGAGATTCCCACTTAGGGGAACGAAATATTTTTTTTTTTCATTCTCTAGCTCTAATAATGAGGCAAAGCGCAGCGTTATATTCCGCCACCGAATGGGTAATGCCTCCAGTTTTAATAATTAAAGACAATCTTTTTTTAAATTACTAATTAACATTGTAATATATAACCATTGTCTTGGGTTCTGTTACATTGATGAATGCCCCCAATAATAGATTTTCAAAAATAAAATAAAAAGATTTAAAAAGAAAAAGTAAGATTTTAAAAGGAATAATTACATCCAAGGAAAGGTTAAACGACCTTGTATATCTGTGACAGACCAATAGATTTAACTAGCTAGGGATTAGGGACCAGCTAGGGATACAGTGCATAGCTAGAATAGAATAGAATAGCTATAAGCTATTTTAATTTTAGTACCTGCGGTCAAAGTAACTTCAGACACATCATGTGCAGTACCTAATTCTTAATTATTTTCATTAGAATAGATAAGCGAAACTGCTGGTAATGGTGAAAAACAAAACGCATATCAATAATATTATAGGCTGAGGCCGTCCGAACAATGAAGTGTTCGTGACTGTCATCGGATTGATGGAAACGGTCTTGCTTTTTTTATATCAAAAATATGAATGATCACGTTTATTTAACTAAAGTTTATTGATGGATTTTCATAGTAAAAATCAATGTTTAGTTTTAATATTTTTATCTGGTTTTAAAACTTTGTTCATGGGCGTATGTTGAGATATTTTCTGAAGACTTTAGCTTCTTTGTACAGATGTTCGTGTAAAGATTATTTTTTATTTTCAAAGTGAATTTTTGTCAGTTATATTTCTGGGGTGGGTACAAGATTATTGCTACGCCCATGATTTTGTCTCTCTTTCCTTATTCATTTGAGTCGTTATAATAATTAAAATCCTTACTTAATTACATATTATAAATCTGTAACTCATGACTGTACGTACATGAAAGATATATGAGAAAATCTATTATGAGGGCATTTATTAATTTAATATAATTTAAAGAAATGCTCTCCATCAATTTTGAGAGCAGGTATTGAAATCGCGGAACGTTAGCAGTCAGTGTATGGATATTATTAGATCGATTCTTAGAGCACTACAGTAATTTAGGTGAGAAAATGGAAAATTATGTAATACCAGATGACAGAGGCCGCAAGGGGGGCGCTAGTATTTAATAATCTTGATGTTATATATTCGTAGAATTCCCTTATACAGCAGTTAATTTTAATACTTTTTATTGTTGTTAAAAATAATTACTAAAGTAAAATTATTAATTCGCAGTCCAACTGAAATATAACTTCTGTAAGCCATAAATATACATTTGTTATAAATAAAAATCCCTCGGCGAACCCAGCAGAAATTTTACGCGAGTTTATATTTGTTCCGCATTACCTCAAAAACTAGTATAAATACACACCTTATATGATATTTTTATAATATTTTTTATATTATTTCAGAATATGGTGAAACGTTACCTTATTTTTTTCTAACGTACCATGCCAAGTATATAATAATGAAAATTTCTAACATATTTTTTTTCCTTTCAGATAATATGAACAATGGATTACAACGATACACTCAACATCTCAGAGCCTTACAGACCTTACTATGAACGCCCTGAAACTTATATAGTACCGTTGATATTTGCCTTAATATTTATTATCGGCGTGGTGGGTAACGGCACTCTAGTGGCCGTGTTTGTAAGGCACAAAGCAATGAGAAATGTTCCGAATACGTAAGTAAAGTATACATATATTTTAACTTTACAATTAAGAGGTGGTAAGAGGCCGTCGTGGCGCCTGGCACACACGAGCGACTGCAGACGTGACAGTTATGGATTCGATTCCCACTCACAGAAATGAGATATATTGAATATTTTGCAATTTCTTTGTTCTGGTTGTTTGAACTAGTACAATAAAAGACCATATCGCTAAGTACTATTTACAAATTAGCTTAAAATTAAATAATTAATATTAATATGTAAAATTATAAAAATATTCAATAGAATCAACCGCACGCAGTGCATTTAAATTATTAACCAGTTCCGAGATTTTGTGCAATGCGTAGAATGGCTACGTTTAAAGAATCTGTTACAACTGCTCGCGATATTCACTTGTTGCTTAGATTCAATTTTACTTATCTTTTTGCTATTACGTGTCAGTTTCGCTTTTTAATTTCTTTTCGCATTTTCTTTTTCTTTCTTTCTCTTATTGTGTAAAATTCGGACAGTTACTTCACAAAATTTTAAACCTTTTTTTCACTCTATTATTAAATGTGCAGAGTATTTTTGTTATCACTACTTTAAATGAATACAATTAAAACAAAAGAGAATTTGCAAAAAAATTAAAAATTTTATTTTCAAACAAAATAATTAATCAAATCGTCGTTGCAAAATAAAAGTTAGTTACCCATTAGTTAAGAATATCACAAACAGGCACAAACGGTCACTCATTCACGAAATCGAGTCGTAGGTATTGGCGGTGAAGGTGAACGCTGTTTAGGTTTATTATAAAAAATAGTTAATTTCGTTCGGTTTATTATAAAAAATAGAACGAGAGATATCCCTTTCTCGTTCTGGCATGTTTTTTTAAATAAAAATGGCAGATCAGCAGTATTTTTGTAGTAGTAGGTGTTTACGTTTTTAGTATCTATTTGTAACTGCGTCACACATAATTCAGTATGGATACAAATAGTGAAATTAAAAAAAAATCCTACGTCTTAACTGTTAGCTTCTCTTGATATTTTTTTTTAAAAATGGATTTCAAATATTTTCCCTTATATGCTACTCCCGTAAATGGAGTGCAGACGCTTCCAGTATATAAAATATTATTTAATAGCCTTAAGTCTCACACACCGATATATTGGTGACCCTGAAGTGATTCAGATCACTCCTCTGGTTCTGAATCACGCAACGTTCTGATGACTACAAGACAGGTATCACATTATTATCATCTTCATTCTGTATATTGTACAGTGCAGGATAGGCAACCTAGTTAACTTAGTGTTAAGACACTCCACTTTCCATTTTCGCCGATTTTTTTGAGGCATTGAGTGTTGAGTAGCGGAATTCAACGCTTTACAAATTTAACGCTTTGGTTGCGTTGGTGCCAGAGTGATCGAGTGGAGTTCGATCTCACAACCATCGCACTCTTGTTACCCTCGCGCTGCGACAGCCTCAATAGTTAATTAATAAATAAGTATATTCAAATAAAAAATTGAAACAATGGCTGTTTCTCCAAAGGTTTATTCACTATAAAAATATGTCATTCTCTTTTAAAAAGCTTTTTAAATAATTAATGTATTTTCGAAATGTCAGTCACGTCAGGTCGCCATTAAGCTATTGGATCGGCTAGATTTTACCGATAAGTATGGGTAAATTATATTTTGTACCCATAATTAAAATTGAAAATTCACTGAAAATTATGAAAATTTTATAATGTTATTTTAATGGTTGGTGTAGTTATTGCTACCTTTATTATTTATTTAATGAAGTCAGAAAATTGATTCATAATAACGTAATTTGACGAAGGAAATGCTACCTGAGATTAGGGGGTGGTTTCCTGTAATTTAGTTTATCGACACGACACGGGCTTATTTAGTATTTCAATCTTATATGTGTTTCGTTTCTTATATATTTCTTTACCTTTTTTATTTTTAGACACTAATATTGATTGAGACCGCCGTGATTTAGTGGCACAGCGTTTGACTGTAAGCGCGGCGGTAATAGGTTCGCTCGCACGCTTGGGGCAACGAAATATTTATGTTTCTACGCTCTGCTACGAAGATAAAGTCCTACGTTGACTTCCGCCACTCAACGCACAATGTCTCGATTATTTAGCGATGCGCGGAGTACTGAGTGACTTAACAATAAACACGTACGTAAGACGTGAAGCTAAAAGTAAAAGAAATAAGAATAGAAAATAAAAATAACTATTTCTTAAAAATTAAATTATTTTATATTTAGTGAAACGATAAAACCGCAAAGTTTTAGATCAAATTCTGAGACTGTATCTTACAGAAATTAAGTACTTAACTTAAGCTTTAACTTAACTGACATTCGCTATTTCAGTAGAACCACAACCAACTAGAAAGTAATTAAAATGCAGCTTAAATTTATTAAACTTCAACAATTGCAAGTTTCCAGTACTTTAATCTCACTGCTGAAGAAGCAACCTAAAAGAAATATATTTTTAATATCGGTTGGATTCAGAGGAGGTGCACTAAAATAGTCATGGATTCCACTCCCCCTTAAGTATTATATTTCAATCATAGGCAATACCCTACCTTGGTACAGCAAGACGCGGAGTTTTAGTCTGCCTGCGATGCGATTGGATATTAGGCTGTCGATATCTACCCTGCCATTTGAAGCCGTGGCGAAGTGACACGAATGTGTGACTGTAACACGATAATTGTGGGTTCGATTCCCACTATTGGACATGAAATCAGCTTTACTTTGTATCTCGCACACAACAGGGTAGACAGAGGGAACATAATAACAACACCGTTCTTCTCTCTCTGCATATGGGAAGTGCGTAATGCGGAGTACAACCTGAAGCTGATAAGAACCATACATCTGAAAAATACATATAATATTTACAGTGTACAAAAATAAAATATGTTTTACTGATCGATAATATTTTAGATTAATTTCGGAGCTTATTTGGCTAAAAAAGATATTTTAAACAGCTTTCTTTCTCCTTTTCTGTTTCTTCAACTGCATACTTTATTCAGACGTAGCGGATCCTCTTACTACGTTCAACTCTTTCTGCCACGTTTGTTGTTATGAACCTCTTCATACATGCGCTTCTGGAAGTCTTTATGTTTTTTTGTGATCTTCCTCCATTATCGTTGATACTGTGTTCTTGAAGGTCAACTCCATGTTTATCCTTTTTTACCCATTTATTACATTAGAATAAACTGCGATAGTTAATTTAAGATAATTTCTTATATAAGTATATATTTGAAAAAAAAAACTATGTTTGGGGGCTTAGAGGGTGGTATTTTCTTTTATTCAATAAGTGAGAAAGGAATGATTTGTCACCGAAAGGAAGTCTTATAGGAAACACTATATTACATAATTTTACCCTCGAAATACCTCATCCTTATACTAAACTTAAGACTTTAAATTAAGTGCAAAAACACTAACCCCGTCTCGGCCGCTCTTCATTACGACCTATCTTTCAAACCCTTGTCACATCTTATTTACATAAAAAGTAAGTAAAATTTAATATAGGAAGATCTTCTTACAAATAGAGGTCCAATTTCATTAAAACATTTAAAAAATGAAGTAGTTAAAAATATATTGAGCAACTCTATACATCCATGTCTGACTGTTAACTGTTGGTTGTGGATTTGATCATAAATCGAGATATATAATATTTTAGTTTCCTTGTTTGACTCCTGAAAAATCAAAGCGAAGAGGTAAGTTCCTTTACTCAGCATATGTTTCAATAAACATACGTCACTAGAAAGCGGTGAACGGAGTATCTTGACATTAGGTTCTCAATGGTAAAGCTGAAAAATGGCTATTTTAATTTGAAATTATTTGATGACGTTGTAAGAATATAGTAATTATTTTAAATTTCATCAATGAAAAATAACATGTATTCATTACACATGTGTTCACAATTATTTCGCTTATACGAGCAAAAAACACATCGCAATATTACAGTAGACTTTTCTTAAGCGTGAAAAAAAAATATTTTTATTAGCCACTTAAACTTGAAAAACTTTCAACAGGGCCCTTGTTTCTCAAATTTCTTTTACTTCGCAGACAGATTTAACAAAAGATACTTTTTATAAAATTCTATACTATAACTACGGCAAATACTACAATATTTTTATTTTCTCTGTCTTATCAGACTTAGCGGGGTTTTTTTTTCTCGCTGCTTTAAATGCAAACTTCAGACATTGGGAGGGATGCACTAAATCTTAATATTATTTCTTTTTTCTTTAAATCTATATATATATTGATTTTTTATATATAAAAAATCAATTGCTGTTCGGTTGCCTCATTAAAAATCCGAGAACGCCCAGATCGACTTTGCTGGTTTTAGTTTTTAATGTCGTAGTCCAGCGATGGTTTAAACGGTAAGAAAATGTGGAAAAATTGTGAGGAAGATAGTTAAAGAATAATTATTTTTTTATTTAATTCTACTTATTTTCCTGTTAAACATTGACGAACGTCAAGTTCATATCTTCAGACTCATTTCCGCTCGAAAAGAAGTACGTATTAAATTAAGGTTTTTGAATCGACAACATATTGGATATGTTGCCGATTACTTGGATTATGGAGAATATGGGTTTGATAATTGACAATAATGTTAAATGTTTTGTCATTGTTTTGACATATTTTGATGTTTTGATTGCAGAACAATATGTATTTATTTAGTTTTATGAGAATGAAAAATAAATTGGATGTCGATCAGCTGTCGAATTTTAATATTTTAGTCGTCTGTAAAACCTCAAACGAAAAGTTATACAGTTACTTGCCATTCTGACTGCGCTTTAAAATCTTATATGGTTCTTAGTACTTATTCGAAAATTGTTAGTAATTATCTTTGGGTAGCGGAAATTTGTAAAAATTTCCCTACAGAGATGCTAACCACATAAATAAGTTGTAACAAGCATATAAAAATTTCGACGTAGCTCGATGAGAACGTATGGCTTAGTGGTCAGAGCGCCTGATCGGTTTCCAGGAGGCGCGGGTTCAATTTGTTATAAGTTTTCTAAATAAGTATTTTTCTTTCCTAACTGTGGAATACCATTTTAAAAATGTTTAAAAACCTTACTACAATATCGAATTACTAAGCCTGTTTGTTTTACTTAGAGCCAATAACCTTAACAGTCGACGCAAGCTCAAAAACTTTAGGTGCTACGTTGTTGCAACATGGAAGGTCAGTTGAATATGCTTCACTTACATTAGCCAGTCTAGATATGCACATATCGAAAAATAAATACTTGCTATTATTTTTGCACTTGCAAAGATCAGCAAGTGGTAATATAATATTCGTTCTGTTTATATAATAGAAACTGTTTTCAAAGCGAAGTGGGTTCAAATCCTGCTACGTTCATATTTTTAAACGATTTCTTAATAATTATTTTTCCTTGCTAGTGCGTATTAACACTTTAATAAATGTTAAACATATTTAAAAAATATTGTACTCTCTCGCGCTATTATAAGTAATTTAATCTTTGGGAAGTACAACTTATAAATGTAGACATAGAAGCTAAAATGAATTAATAACTTGTATCTATGAATTTACAAGAAACTTTATTGATTAACTGTATTATAATATCATTATGCATAATATTATTAATGCTAAAAATTAAAGAATGATTGTGTAATGTATAACTTTCATAAAAAATATTTCTAAGACGAAAAAATATATATTTTTATTACAAAAAAAATTCATAATAAAAAACTTAATCCAAAACCATAACATGCAGACAGATACTCTTTAGTGATCATAAAGAAAGAAAAATATTTAAAAGAATTTAAGAAATTATAATGAATACGAATCCGCGCCTCTGATAAAAAAAAATAAAGTAATTCTACAAAAAACATCAATAATCATATGAAATATTTATCCACAGATACATACTCTCCCTGGCTCTGGCAGACCTGCTGGTAATCATCACGTGTGTACCGTTCACCTCCCTCGTATATACACTGGAGTCCTGGCCGTGGGGTGTCACTGTGTGCAGGGTGTCAGAAGCAGCTAAGGACGTCAGTATAGGCGTGTCAGTATTCACGCTGACTGCGCTATCAGCTGATCGGTACTTTGCTATTGTGGACCCGTTGAGAAAACTTCATGCGACAGGTTAGTGATTAGTATACTAAAATATTGACTAGAGAAAGTACATTTGACAAAAATACTATAGAGTGTAACGTAGCGGGATTTGAACCCGCGCTTCTTGGAAACCGTCCAAGTTCTTTGACTTTTTGTCTTGTTTTGTTGCTAACGCAACGCGTTCAGCATCATAATCATCATCATAAGAAAGCAATTGCAAATTTGATTTAATTACCGTTAAATTATTAATAAAAATATATTTTAAGGAAATACTTCATAATGGCTTTGCTAAAAGCAATATTATATGTACATACATGGAGGCCACTCGTGGCGCGGGGGCACAAGCGTGCAACTGTAAACGTGATAGGTTGTAGGCACGATTCTCACTCGAGCAAGTCAAATATTTAATTTTTTCATTTTCTCGCTATAAAATAAAAAAAATCTATTCTCTATTCCACCTTAGAATGAAGTCAAAGTTTCATTAAAATCTAAAAATTTTCACGATATGGGTTTACCCATTTCTGGAGGTAAATCTAGGTATAATATAGATAACTAGGTGATTAACAAATATTTGAAGTCGTTATAATTTCTTTAACCTGGCCCTTTCAAAAGTACAGTTTATATAAGTTCAATTCGGATATGATTAACACCCAACTGCTGAAATAATGGGTATTTCATGTATATTTATTGTAAAACATGTTCAAAGTAATTTGGCATCCTTTTAGCTCTCATGCCAAACTAAGTTTGTCACCCACTTGACTGGCACTCAGCCAATGTGAGAAATAAAAAAAAACTCATTCCCACCCCGATTTCGCACTTGAAGTTAAAAATGGGAATATGAACAATTAAAATTATTTATGAAATGGTATTCGCTTTTAAAACTTATTACAATCTGTGAAAATAATATACTCTGCGCTATTATATGACGTAAAATTTTTATCTTCTCATATCATATATAAATGATGTCATCATAGCAGTGTGAAAAGGTCTGAAGTAAAATAGTAGGTGCACATCGAACTCAGGGGAAATTTTGTATGTTTTATTTTTTTAGTAGGCAGAGGGGACCTGGGAGCTTAGTGTTAAGTCACTCCGTCCTCCATTATGATACTGCTGTCCGAATTTTTGTGGTATTGAGGAAAATCCGTAATAACACTAAGTTTTTGCTTCCTTAGTGAATGAAGACAAAAATTCCTTTTTTTAAAATATTATGAAGACCAAATGTAATAAACTTTATGCAATAAAATTACTCTATAACCTATGTATTTGCAAATTCGAATAAACGTTTTATTCTCAAGAAAGTTCACCTTACTCCATTTAGTTAATTGAATCACTCACTTAAGTAGTCTATATCAGCTCGTCCGTGAAACGAGGCCGAGTGTTTAAAGTCTAGGGTAAGTAAACTGAAGGTCCATCTTTATGTAATTTGATCTGAAAATATATGAAAAGTTAATAATTTATATTTGAAAAGTATATATATGAAAAGTTAGTAATTTGATCTGAAAATATATCAAAAGTTAATAATTTATAATTTATATTTGTTATAAAAAAATAAAACGTTGTTCCCCCTCACACAGCAGGGCAGGAGAGAAAACCTGAGAATCTAGAGTTAAGATTCTCCGTTACCATTAAGACATTTCTGTTTCCGTTTTTCCGTCAAATTCGCGAGGAATTGCGTGTTCAGTGGGAGAACGTAACGCTGCGCTTTGCCTCAACACCAACGTGAACAAATGAACATATGAAATATTACATTTCCTCGAGTTGCAATCGAACCCACAACCAATCGCATTTACTATTACTACATACTTGTGCCCCTGCGCCACGACTGACCTCAACTTTTAAAATTCGTGTTATATAATTTAGTACTTAATTTTAAAGTGGAGCTGAATAAGCGTGTGAATGTAAACGCGACGGTTGTGGGTCATCCCAGGGGGCTGTATCCCAGGTATAGCATGGCACTCCGTTCCGCATGTAGCGCCAAATTTTTAAGACGTTATGTCCTGAGTGGCGTAACTCAACGCCGCACATTGTCTTAATACCAGCACAAAGAACTAAGAAAAAACTTCATATCCGCTACCCACTGTAACAATGATTATTATCTAACAAAAAAAAGAGTATTTCATAAAACACCATAATCAAAAGAACTAAATGAATATTAAAAAAGTAAGGGTTCACATACAAAAAAGGTTCACGGCTAAACACAAATTGAATTGTCCGGTTAGCACTTTTTAAATAAAAAAACGTGTCCTGACTAAAGGAAGAACCGAGCACTCCGTTACGGCGCGATCTTGATTTTCAAAAATACTTTATACAAACTTTTACTGCCACTTCCCCGTGTCACGTTTTAGGACACTGGTACAAAAACTGTGTCTAAAGTGATGACCCGTGCACTTTGTTACGGCGCCATCTTCATTTCCAAAAATATTCAAGGCAAATTCTTACTGCCTCTTCTCCATATCAAGTTATAATCGTCTGGTACAAAAACCCCAATCTAAGGTCTCTTGTACCTTTATATAACCAATATACGTTTATATAACCAATTAAATATTTTAAAATAATAATAAATAGATATTTTTTTCAATCTATTTTACTATAAAGCAGTTCGAAATTGAAATGAGCCTATCCGCTCCTTACAATCACGCGACGCCGTATCGCATCTTACCTACATTTACTTATATTGTTTAAAATAAAATTACCCGCGATAAGGATTTTTTTTAATTATAAAAATGTTATAAAATAAATATTTTTTAGACTACAAATGAGTTAAATGTTACACCACTTTCCGCCAAAGTTATAAATACAGTCTTCAAACTGAACATCACAAGATCTATAAAATATTTTAAAATATTCGGAAGCCATTTCACAAAGCTTTTGTAACAAGATGGAAATGGAAACATTTTTGTAGTTCGCGCTAAGTCTCCAACAATTGCCGCTCGATCAAGGGACGTCTCCTTTTTATGAAGCCTTTACTTTTTTTTGTCGAAGTTACGTAAAATGATAACCTCCTTTGATTATTATTAAAGATCGTGTACATCGACTATTGGAAAAGTTACGAAAAAAATACTTGAATTAAATACATTATAGCAGCGTCAGCGCCAGAGCGGGAAAATGGACATCATTTATTTTTCCAAGTGGGAATCGAAACCACAACCATCATGTTGTACAATAAGACGTTATCCCACTGCACCACGATGACTATTATAAAAAAGAGCTTCATGCTGTATCCCGCATACAGCAGGGTAGGCAGAGGGAACCTAGTGTTAAGACACTCCGTTCAATTCATGTTGAGTGGCAGAACTCAACGATGCGCTGGACCTCGACACCAGAGCGAAGAAATGGAAATATAAATTTAAGTAAATATTTCATCTCCTCGAGTGGGCATCGAATCCACA